>JAITYT010001584.1:169703-183400 GCA_025433975.1 Liostenogaster flavolineata
GTTGAATTATATCGAAACGTGAGAAAGAGAGACGCAGACGCGACGACATCCCTGTTTAATTAATTATATACTTCTTATAGTAATCTAATACAGTCAAACCTGTTTTTATGCGATAGATAGGAACCGCATAAAAAAGATATTCGGAAATTTCACGCGTGAGATTTCATTCAAATGTGAGAAAGAGAGGGACGCAAAAAGGCCTTCCTTTTTAATTAATTATACACTTCTTATGGTCTTCTAACACAGTCGAATCTGCTTTTATTAACAAATTGGAGACAATTTTTGTATGCGATGGAGGGAAAAATTTACGAAATAGTGAGGAAATGCTATCGAACAAAATAAATAATTAAATTACACATGGAAACATTTTAAAAGCATACACTATAAAATGAATCCTACTAAAAATGAATACACTATAAAACAATAACTTTACAATGGTTTTTTCCCTAAATTGCTGCATATTATTAAATTAACTTTCGCATTTCTCGCTAATACCGCTGGCAGAAAATAGCATTAAGAGGGTTGTTAAGTACAATTTATCGATGAATTACGTGACAGTATGTCGCCAGAACGCCAGATAAAAAGTGACGGCGACAAGTGCAACATTTTTTACGGAAAGTCAAAGTGTTAAGACAATTTCGACTTCATCGACGAATGCGAATCGAACTTAGCTTTGGTAAAGTATGAAAGATCGTCCACTCGTTTGCGAACTTAGCTGTACGCGCGTGTCGAGAGCGAACGAGAGAAATAAAGGAAGAAAGAGAATTAGATAGGGAAGGAAAGAAGATAGGAAAAAAGATAACGGGAGAGGAAAAGATGCGCAACGTATTCCGGAGGAGTTTCCTCGTCTTTGGCGTTGGCGTGGTCCTTTATGTCGAGGAAACGCTCACGGGAAGACGAGAAAAGGAAGGACGAAAAAAGAGGGAAAAACGAGAAAGTAAAAAATCGAGAAACGACCCAAAGAGAGAAATGGAAAAGCGAGAGACGAACAGGCGCTGGCTGGAGCTGGGAGGAGGAAGGAGACGAACGAAGCGTATCGCGCGGAGTAGAGTGCCTTCTTTTCGCGGTGGCGAGGAGAAGCTGCGTCTACTATCCGCC
The DNA here is from genome assembly GCA_025433975.1 of Liostenogaster flavolineata. Lineage (NCBI taxonomy): Eukaryota > Metazoa > Arthropoda > Insecta > Hymenoptera > Vespidae > Liostenogaster > Liostenogaster flavolineata. The sequence goes on from JAITYT010001584.1 coordinate 170,802, forward strand.
GTCTTAACGCTCGCGTTCAGCCTCAGCCCGACTGCTATTCGCAAAGTGCCTTCCTACATCCGGGGAATATCTAAACTTTCCTGAAAGGCCGCACCACCGTCCAACCGGCTAGCTTCGTTCCCTTATCGCGAGTTAACACATCGGCTGATAAGTTTCCGGTCGGACAAACAGATGGCGCCACGAATACAAAATTAATATTTTTTTTAGAAAGTATTAACCTTTAAAAGATTGCTGTAAAAATGTCATGACGATCTGACGTTTGGTTCAAAAGTTACAGTGGTTTTAGCGAAACAAGAGAATTTCGTGTGTCGATAAAACATTGCTTTTTGGTGGGAAAAACATCGTTGAAACGAAAGCTTGGCTTGATAAGTGTTATCCGGACTCTACAGCAGGAAAATCGACCATTATTGATTGGTTTGCTGAAATTAAACGTGGTAAAAGAGGTGGTTACATCAGAAAACATCAAAAAGTTCACAAAATTGTTTTGGCAAATCGTAAAGTGAAGATGCAGAGATAGCTGACACAAGATATCGAAGGAACGTGTAGATTTTATTTTGTATTACCTTATGGTCGACCAGAACCAAGAAAGAAATAGCTAAAGAAACGGCAAGAACGAATCGAGCAAACCCCTTTCCGTACAATAACGAGTCTGACTCGTGATGAAGATTTTGGCTCAAACATGTATCGCGAGCCGGGCTCACGGTCAGGAAATCATTTTTCTGATAATAGAACTGCTGATAGTAATGACCAAATTCGATTCTTCCACCCAGACAGACTTCAGTTTGGTTCCTTTACTGCTGACCCCTACAGCTTGGGCTCGGATTTCGTCGAGCCAAGTGGGAAGGGGTTAAAGAAACGAGAAGAAAGATACCGAGAAATACCTGAGAGCAAAAAGAGAAAATATGGTTGGGAAAGAAGAAGTTTTCCAGCCTAGGGCGAGAGCAACTCTACCAAGCAAAGGAACGACGTAAAACACGGATATTCTTCAAGCACATGGCAACGGGCATCGACAAAATCGCGTAAGGAACGAAAAATCTTGCACAAAAGGTTAAATCACGATCACCGACTGAACCTAGCGTAGAGGTTTCAGTGGGTATGTCCATGATCGCAAGAGTCTCACGCTACTTCCTGATACGGGGAAAAAAGAACTTCGTTCGCCGATGCAACAGGGGTGTGCGTAATAGAATTTCCTCCCCTCTAAAAACCAAAAAAGAATAACCAAGAATAAAGGGCGAGGGCGAAAAGACAGGTGGAACGCGAAGAAAAGAAAAGAACGAACCAACGGAGCGAAATAGGCCAGAGGCGGACGTTTAGACGTTTGCATTAACGAGAGAAAGAGAGACACTGGTTGAACGAGAAGGTGAGAGGCGAAGAACGAGGAACGGGGCGGAGACGGAGGAGAAGAGGAGAGGATAGATCGACGAGGCCACGGCATGGATCGGATATAGGATCTCTCTATTAAACAGAGCGAAATTCCCTGGGAAAAATCACACTCTGCGCCATTGGACTGATACGACCTGACGGCCCATGAAATGAACATCGGTCCCCGCGCTCTCGTACTCCGTAACGCGCGGCACCCGCTATCCCTTGAGCAACGTACCCCACCGAGAGAGAGAGTAGACACATGTGCGCATTGCGGAGACGGATTGTCTAAAAGGGGATGGCACCACGCGCACCAAAAGGGAATCGTCGATTGCCAATCGGTCGAATTGTCTTTGAACGTTCAAAGTGACCTCTCTCTCTCTTTCTCTCTGTCTCTCTCGTCCTTGCCGCTAGGTCGACCAACCGCCGAGGCAGAATTCGAATAACGAACGAACTCCGCGAACGGAATCCCGAGCGATCGTAGGACGATAGTTCGCGATAGTGGTCGACCTCGTTTCCACGGGCGAACCGAGTCGCGAGTCGCGAGTTCGAAATTAGGAATTTCGAGATTTTCGAAAACGTCCTGGAGGCATTTATGCAACTTGTCGTGGATCGATCGATGGAAAGGAAACGGTCGAAACGGGGCATACGTACGTAACAGATCGATTTTTAGCTACCTGGACCTACGTCGCGTTTCTTTCCGCTTCTCTCTCTTTTTCTCTTCGGTTCTCTCCCCGTCCACTTGGTCCTCCTAGCCTTCCTTTTTCGTCTCTCGCTTACCACTCGCTTACCCACTCACGAGAGCGAGCCATCCCACGATTTTATGGCGTTTGTCGACAAGCAATTTCGCCTTACGACACGATAAAATTCCGCGGGCCAATGAGAATACCGGAGATGGACTCTTTCTCTCTCTCTATTGTTCTCGTTCCCTCTTGGTAGCCGGCGAGTCTTCCGGAATATGCTTTCCATCCCCGAGAAAGTGGAAACAAAGTTGACGAAGGACGAGAGAAGTCCTGGCGCGTTCTCCTTCGCCTTTTTCGTTATTCAAATAGAGTTTGCGGAGCGTTACGCCGAAGATGTCGGCGCTGTCGCGTCGAGATGGACGCGGAACTCCATTTTTCCTCGATTCAGAAGAAAGGGGAAATTTTGGAAGCGCTGAAAACGTCCAGTTCTCGATTACAGCCGAATCGACAGGAAGAAGAATCGTCGGGACGATGAAAGAAGGTAGGAGAGACAGGTGTTGGGCACAAATCGATGGGTTCTTCTTGATTTACGCGGGTCTCCAAATGGATTCCAGATATTATTGCCAAATTTCGGCTGCTGTCGTTGTCACGACGCGTAGCGTCGCTGTGAGCTTGGATTTTAGTTCGCTTTAAGACTATTCGGCGTTGTGCTGTATCAACAGCGCGGACAAACGTGGAATTGAGAAAGCAGGAAAGGCAATCTGGCAAATTGTTTATCCTGGGAAGTAGGCGACGTAGGCAACGCTGAATGTAGTTGTGCGCGAGACACCGTTGAATCTTCCACCCTCGGCCTGAGATTCTGGCAAGGTAAATGGAGTAGAGGCAGCGTAGGGACGATTACGTGAAATGACGACGAAATTGGCACCATAATCGTAAATATCAACGATGGATCGATTAAACGCGGATGAATGCTGAAACGTAGGATTTACAGTGCCATTATGGGAGTTGCCCAAGTTATTAATAGTTGAATAAGTTGATTAGAAATGCAGACCATGTTGAATGTAGTTCGTGCGCGAGATGATAGAGATGATTACTTGAAACGCCAACAAAATTGGCACCACAATCGTAAATATTAACGATGGATCGATTAAACGCGGATGAATGTTGAAACGTAGGATTTATAGTAGTCTTATCGGAGTTGGGTCAGACCACGTTGAATGTAGTTCGTGCGCGAACCACTGTCGAATCTTCTTCCTTGGTTTGGAATTTTGGCAAAGTAAATGCAGAAAGAATAATGTTGGAATGATTACGTGAGATGACAATGAAATTGACTTGGGGATTGTAAACGTCAATGAACGATCGATCGAACACAAATTAATGCTGATGCGTAGGATTTATAGTGCCATTATCGAAATTGCGTCTGATTAATTATCGTAGAATAAGTTGATAAGAAATGTAGGCCACATTGAATGTAGTTCAAATGTAGTATCAAATTATTAATCGTTGAATAAGTTGATAAGGAATGTAGGCCATGTTGAATGTATTTCGTGCGCGAGATGATTGAGATGATTACTTAAAATGCCAACAAAATCGGCACTACAGTCGTAAATATCAACGATCTATCGATCAAACGCGAAATGAATGCTGAAACGTAGGATTTATAGTGCCACTATCGGAGTTGCGTCAAATCATTAATTATTGGATAAGTCGATAAGAAATGTAGACTACGTTGAATGGTAGATCGTTCCAATTCGAATAAAGGTGACAACTTAGAATTTGCAATATCATTAGCAACATGCCTGAAGTATTAGGCGTCCATTCGCTATGTCTTGTGACGTACGTCGGTACGAGGATCAACATTCGATCCGTAACCCAGGAACCTCTGGCAAGTCACACTCGCCTTAGATGGTAATTCGACGACGCCACGCGCTTAGACAGAACTACGGTTAAATAGACGCGTACGCGTGTGAGAAACGTAACTAGGCGCTGCGTTCGCGGGCCGCTGTGACAGTCGATGGTTTTGTCGAGTGGCGGAAATGCGAGCGATCTGCCGGAGGCGTTGGATCGTGGCAAGAAGATAGGGCTTAGTTCCGACCGCGGTATTGTCGTCCGTATCGCGTTTTGTCGATCCCAGCGCGTCGCGAATCGTTTTTCTTTGCCCGTGTAACGCACGGTTTTAATCGCGCCGACGAACGTGTCGCCTCCCATTCCAACGAAATTGTGAGACAGATGAAAATAGCCATCGTTCTTCGAAAACCACGACGTCGATCGAAATCGATGTTAGGTCCACCAATTCTCAAGTAAACTAATAGGTAAACTCACACCTACAGGTGTGTACAGGTGACTATAGTCACCTGTCGCAAGATGCCATCTATACAGGACGAATGACTATAGTCAACCAATCACAAAATGGAGCCAAAAGTTGGATCGTGTATTAACCCTTTCGCTACTACAGGTGACTATAGTCACCTGTCACCAGATGCCATCTATACACGACGAATGACTTTTTCCAGGCCTAATTTACTTATTTAATTTGTTCGAAAGCATTTTCTGGTTAATTTCGTTAATAATTGATGTATTTTCTAAGTACGACTTTTCTTATGCGGTCTCTGTCCGCCGCATAAAATAGACCTTAGGTAGTATATCGTACAAAGTTGTTTATTATACGTAAGTATTTATAAAATTTCCGAATATTTTTTTGTACGATTTCTTTTACGCGGATCCTATCAACCGCATAAAAACAGGTTTTACTGTACATCGAGAATCGTTGCAAACTATTCAGCCGTCCTATACTCATACGTACAATATATCTTTACGCGTACCTTTGCGTATGCACCTTCGTACCTTTGCAACGAATAAAAGGAAAGATGGAAGAACGGATTCGTCCTTGAGAAGAAGTCTGTCCTACATCTGCCACAGACGAGTTCACGCATATGCCGGATCCTCTTAAAAGTTAACGATCGTCAACGATGTTATCGCGCGTTGGGCGAATCGCGAGCCTAAAGTTCCTTAAGATATGGGAAAATATTCTTTCACTCGGGAATTCGACGACCGAGTTTTTACGCGTTAAGGTTGTTCTTAAAAAGTTTCGAAAGGTTTAAAAGTTCCGGCGAAGTTGCGTAAATCTAAAACTCCGGCGAAGTAAGTTGCTACGGGGCCGAAGAAGATGAGAAGGCGGAGTAAGAAGCGCGGGACGAACGGAAGGAGAGGCCAGCTACCGTTAGGAAACCTACATACAGCGACTTATTCGAGGGGTAGGCGATCGTGGTCGCGTCACGAGAGCGAGCGTCGATCGGGAATAAAAATTGAGAACAGGGTCGAAAGGAACCGGAACCGTCATCTGTAATTCGTTTGCTCGTTGATCAAGCTCAGAACTCGGTGGAATTTCAATTGTTCTCTCGGCGTGTCGCTTTCTTCGATTTTGCGCAAGATAGCGACGATCGATGAAAATAATCAAAAATAAGGACAAGTAAGACACGCGAGGTAGGCGTTATCCTTCTTTAAACCTTTCGCTACTACGGGCGGCTATAGTCGCTCTTCGGAAGATGCCGCGAATTGTACTGGGTTGTCCGAAAAGTTCGTGCCGATTTTGAAGAACAAATTCATTATATAATATATATATTTATTTATTACATATATATATAATAATGAATAATAAAATAATAAATAAATTTTTAAAAAACCGAAAATCGGCACGAACTTTCCGCACAACTCGATATAAGGTTTTTCGGAACGTCGTTTCTTTTTTTTAATGAAAAAACTTTTTTATGTTGTTTATGTTAAAAACTGTCGGGCAAAACGAAATTACTTTCCGAACAATTACAAAGAACGATTGCTGTCGTTGCACATGGCGTGCCTTACTCAGAACTTGTAGAATCAGCGTTTTGTTCCGTATTTGTTTTTTATGAACTGAACACACCGACAATCGTCAAAGCAAGTTTGCTCGCAATGAAGCGTAAATGCGACTGCTGACGATTTTTCGTGAAGAAAACTTTGACATTTTCGTCGAGACTTTTCGTCACAAACGTCAGCACTTTCTCGCCACGGAAGTGTGCACTTTTGGGGCGCATTTATTCGCGTTTAGAAACGCCATCGATACGAGGAAACCGCAGTTTACGAAGCGTAAGTTTCAAAGACGTCGATGTCCGAAAGTTAACGCGGAGGAAGTTGGCGTTCTTTCGAGCATCGTCGAAATCGTACGAAAGTTCAACGTGGCCTTCTCAAAGTTTCGTGCTTTTCCCGTAGACGAGATACAAGTGCTCGATCGGTCGTCGACTGAAGTTGACCGATTTTTCGATCGTAATTGTACGATTTCGTATTTGTTCCGGGAAAATATGGAGGAATCGAAATCACCTTATTTTTCTTTCGTTCCAACAACCGCTCGGGATTTCTACGACGACGCGGTAGGAAGAAATCATGGGCCGCTCGAACGAACGTGCTCAAACTCTAGTGGCGCGGTTCAGGGAAGCGTATCGAATCTGCGAAACCGTAGGACAGCAAACTCGATATTTTTCGAAAACCTTCTCAGACTGGGTAGGTTTAACTCTCCCGTGCTACGATCGATCTTTTAAAACGTCGGACGTCACGGCCCTTTCATCAATCGTTTTGCTCCAGTTGATTTCTCCGTAATTTTTAGGAAGAACGAAGTAATAAGACGTCTCGATAAAAATCGAAACAAAGGGTAGTTTCTTACGCCAATCGATTCAGAGTTCTTTCACTCGGAGAGTTCCGCTTAAAATCCAATCGATTGCTATCATATTTTCGTCGGCGTGATAAAATGTAGGATGGTGACCACAAAGCGACATTGCACTCGAATTTATAGTTGAGAAGTCTACCGATTGACTCGCCATTTGTTTCATGTAATTGAATCGACATGAAATCATTTTTATGGAAATGTATTAGGATTTAACTTGGCAATTTAATAGAAAGAATATTAATACATAAAATATACTAATAAATTTTTGGATGGCAACCATATGACACTTGGCACTCAAATTTATATTCGAGAAGGCTACCGATCGACTCGAAATTGTTTTCATACTCGATCGAAATGAAAGCATTTTTATGGGAACGAAGTACGATTTAACTTGACGATTTAATAAAAAAAATATATTTAATATTAAAATGCCGGATGGCGAATGCACGGCTATTTAGCACTCGAATGTGCATTTGAAAAAGCTACCAATCGACTCGCAATTTTTGTTCATATTCGATCGAAATGAAAACTTGGTAATTTAATACAAAAAATATTAATATATAAAGTATGATAATAAGATGCTAGATGGCGATTATATGGCGACTCTGCACTCGAATATATATTCGAGAAAGCTACCAATCGACTGGGAACTTTGAGTTGAAAAAATTCGAAAAATTTCGTACTCTTTAACCGTGCGTGAAAATCGCGTTGTTCGATCATTCGATGAATTTGAAAGACCGCGTTCGCGCGACCAACATATCGTTTGAAATTTTTCGGGAAAATCGTGTTACTCGTAGATCGCGGCGCAATTTAATATCGCGTTTGAATCGGCAAGATACAAAGCGTATTCCTATCACAGAGGTAAAGAAACGTCGGGAGGAGGAGGAGGGAGGGAAGCCGCGAGCGGTAGCGCCGTATTTCGTATTTTCCATCGCGTATCTCGTAAGCCCGCAGTGCGAGATTCTACGTGGAAGGTTCGGCGCAAGACGAACGATTCTTCCAGACATCGACGTGCCGCGATGTAACGTTTCCCGCGTAGATATCCTCAAAGGCGATTTTTATCCGCGGTCCGCTTCCTACGAGAGGACGAACGAATCGAATCAGGATGACGAGTACAAAGACGACAGGTGGAAGCGATTCCTCGTGAATCGAGGGAGAAAAGCGACGAGTCTTTTCTCCAGGATCGCTTTGTCGTATTTTCCTAAAAGTTACGCTTCTTCTTTAATCGACTCGTAATTTCTTCCACGAGTCGAAACAAAGATATTCGGGCGTCTTAACCCTTTCCACTTGCATGTCGTCATATATTCGCCATCCAAATCGCAAGTTAAATCGTAATACGTTCTTATAAAAACGTTTCTATTTTGATGGAAAATTAAAGAAAGTTCCGGGTCGATCGGTAGCCTTCTCAAATGCAAATTCGAGTACAAAGTCGCCGTGTAGTCGCCATCCTACATTTTATTATTATACTTTTTTCCACCTTATTAAGCCGGCGAGTTAAATCGTAATACGTTCCCATAAAAACCTTTTCATCTCGAACGAATATTAAAAAATTGAGAGTCGATCGTTAGACTTCTCAAATACAAATTCGAGTGCAAAGTCGCCATGTGGTCGCCATCCTACGTTTCATTATAAAACTTTAAATATATATTTTTTTATTAAATCGCCAAGTTAACTCGTAATACTTTCCGATAAAAATGTTTTCATTTCGATCGAAAATGAAAAAAATGTGGAGTCGATCGGTAGCCTTCTCAAATGCAAATTCGAGTGCAAAGTCGCCGTGTAGTCGCCATCCTACGTTTCATTATTATACTTTTTTCCCTAATTAAGCCGGCAAGTTAAATCGTAATACGTTCGCATAAAAATGTTCTCATTTTAAATGGTTTTGAAAGAATCGTGAGTCGATCGGTTGCCTTTCAAACATAAATACGAGTACGAAGTGTAAATTTCGCGCCGCGCGATCGTCGGGATCGCGTGGCAGGAAACTTCGGTAAAGTTAAAAAATCAAGGGAAAAAAGTAAGACTACGCAACGAGCTTACGATGGACCGCGAGACGGAATCCATCTAAAAGAGAAAAGAAAAAAAAAGAAGAGAAAAGAAGGAAGAGTCACAAGAAAAAAGAAGACGACGGAACGAGCAAACAAGTAGCAGGAACCTCGCCGTATCCGAGGAAGGCTAAGAGAGAAATCAAGAATGGCGGAAAGGAAACGGTGGTACCCGAGACAGCTAAAAGAATGGCCGACATTCGTGTTCGCCAGACCGCGAATAATCCTCCAACATTTTTACCAATTTACCTTAAAACCCTGGCCCTAGAGAGGAGCCGTCACGGCATTTCGTGATATCGAATAGGTCCTAGCGATTTTTCTCGTCCAATCGATAACGCTCTGTCAAGGTGTTCGTGGTATTGGGTTGTCCGGAAAGTTCCTGCCGATTTTCGTTTTTTTTTTTTAAATTTATTTATTATTTATATAATATATTTTATTACACATAAAATAAATAATTATATATATTATATAATTAATTTCTTTTAAATAAATCCTCAAAAAGAAAAGAATTTTCTTTAAAATCGGCACGAACTTTCCGCACAACCCAATACTTCCAGATCGACCGATCGATCAATGGAGTCTCGCATCGGTCGAACGATCGATCGAGAGGTTGAAGAGGCAAAGAGCAGATTCGCAGTTCAGCAGGAAGGACGGCGCTCGACCAGCCGATAGGAAAAGTCGATAGAGAAACTCGAAAGAGGATTAAACGAACCGCGGACTCGCCCAGCTACGTTTGCTCCTATCAGATAGGGTTCGCGCGTATATTTCGGGGTCCGTTATTATCGAGGGGTAGATTTCATCGTGAATATTTATGAGGGTGGTTCTCCTCTTCTCGGTCGCTCGCATCCTTTCCTCGACTACCACCCACGCACTTACCACCACCATCGGGAAGCCCGCGAGCATCGCCGTTGATTCTCCACGCCCTTTCGTCCCTCACCGCTCTTCTACGGCAACCGTTCGACCGTCCTCGAAAGGCGAGCTTCGTTTCGTCGACGCCGGAACGTCGCTACGCCCTTCGTGGAAAACCTCCGACTACCGCGTCGTGGGGGAGAAAAAAAAATAAATGAGATAAGAAAGGAGAATTAACAAGGGGCTGAAAGGTTAAGGGCCTACCTGCTGGGAGGGTAAGGCAAGAACGAAACGAGCCTACGAAATTCTACCGTCTCGCGGCACGCCCGATTCGCCACGGTTTCCAGAGAACGCCGCTCGTCCGCGATAATTTGCGAACGATCGTTAGGCCGAAACCTTGCGGGATTCCTTGCGAGATTAGGGTTTCCCTGGGTCGCGAGTTCGAGCAGGAGGAGGATCGTATAATCGGAAAGGATAATTAGCGATTTAACTGGTCGATTTGATTCATCTAACGATTCGAAGATCGGCACTCGAGTCGTACGGCAACACGCGTTTTTGTATAATATTTAGACTAGTCACTGAATCTAATTAAAAGTCATTAAGGTGCTATTACTTTTAGATTATCTTTTCAAAAAAGGGTCGATTTTGGTGTACGAGCCAAACTTGACGTATGAGTTAAACTAACTCATTGCTGAACCATAGCCTACGAAATTTTAGATAAGAAGTCTTGTCTGAACTAGACAAGGAATCTAATTAATAAGTCAGTCGTTTAGAGTAATTATTTTTCAATTTTTCATATAAAACTTTGATAAAAAATTTGTTACAGAGAACTTCGACTTTGGTGAATGGGCCAACCTCATATTCGAGTCAAACTAACTCATTTTGGTTAAGTAGGTATTTTGGAAAGTAGGTATAGGCTTGGCAACTGTACTTATAATGTCAACCACTGTCGAACTACAGCCCAGGAAATTCTTCCGCCCCCTGGCACGGCCGATTTGCAAAGGTTTTAAGAAAATGATAATTACCAATTTAACGAACGACTCAAATATTGACGAATGAGTCATAGGCCAATACGCGTTTCAGTACTCAGACTAGTCGTCAAGTGTAATTAATACATCATTCGTTTAAAGTATTTGCTTTTTTATTATCTTTTAACAAAAAAGTTCGACTTTGGTGTATGGGCCAAACTTGGCACGAGTCGAACTAACCCATCGCTGAACCACAGCCTACGAAATTCTCACGCCTTGGCACGATCGATTTGCAAAGGTTTCAAGAGAACGATAATTACCAATTGAACCGATTGATTCGATTAAACGAACTCAACAACAACTCGAGATCGGAGCACGAGTTACACGGCGTCACGCGTTTTAGTACTTAAACAATTCACCGGATACAATTTTAAGTCATTCATTTCAAGTAATTACTTTTCAATTATCTTTACAAAAAGCTCGACTTTGGTGTACGAGCCAAACTCGACGTACGGATCGAACTAACTCATTTCAACAAAAGTAGATATGTGCTCGACAGTCGCAAATCTAGAGTCAACCATTGCCGAGCCACGCCAAACCAGGTGTTCTCGAACTTCTTTCTTTCACCTTCGAGCCATCACAGTTCCCCTTAATAGCCTCAGTGGAAGAAGACAGAAAAGACATCGATGATAAATGCCAGAGGTAAATATTTAAACGCCAATAAGCGTAAAGGACGTATCGGATAAATCGTCAGAGGCGGATAGGAAGGATTACCAGGCTCCTAATCGAACGATCAAACTACGCTTAATTTACTTTACCTCGAGCGTGCTGTCAGGACAAAGAGAGATCGAAAATCGTGAAAAAGGTGCCGTGGGGTGATTGGAGCAACGACAACCACTACGCAGACGACCAAGACGACAAGGAGAAGCCCCGACGCAACCAAGAAAGAAGAAACGAAGCATCGTGTTTCGAGGGAACCCGATACGTAGCTAGAGAAGGAACTTTCCAGATGGATTAAAGCTTCTGGTAGCGTCTAGCAGCGGCGTCGGGACGTAGGAAGGAACGAGATCGGTGGTTGCCTTTCAACGAGCTTTCACCGGCCACTCGTCGAAGGCAAGCAGCCGCTCGAGCAGCCCACCAAGCGAGACGATACGTTAATTGGACGATGAGGGCGCCTGTGGCGGGGTAGTTTTCGCCAGTTTTAAGACGGCACACGAAAGACCCATCCTTATCCTCTTCTCGGTAGCATCGAGGCCGCAATAGCCGCGTATTACGCGCGAGACACGCGGCTTTATATCACGGCGTAATTGCGTGCCGTCGTGTACCTTGCGTTTTCATATCGTCGAGCGGTAACGCTGAAATACCGAAGAAATCAGGATAAACGAGTCTTTCGCGGTTAACCCCTGCTCTCCGCCAGGAATACGCTTCCCAAACGACGACGAAGACAAGACTACCTTCTCGTTTACACTCCTCTGTTTCATCCCACTACTCGCGCATCAGGAAAACGTGAACTCCTATACGATGGTAGGAGTTGTGCGAGCACCGATTCCTCGCGTGCGAACGATTTCTCTCTTTCTGTCTGCTGTGTCTTTTGTACGAACGCGAAAGAGACGCGAATTTTATATCGGATCGTTAACGATGAAATTTGTGGTTAATATTAATTCTTTTACAAATTTTCTACGAGTGATGCGGAAGGATGATATTCGTAGAAAATTTGTAGACAAATTATTATTTACTACAAATATTATCCTTGACGTCGTTTGTACAAAATTTATAGAAAAAATATTATTAACTGCAAATTTTATCCTTGGCATCGTATGTAGAAAATTTGTAAAAATATTATTATTAACTATAAATTCCATCCTTGATATCGTTTGTAGAGAATTTGGAGAAAAATTATTATTAACTGCAAATTTTATCCTTGACATCGTATGTAGAAAATTTGTAAAAATATTATTATTAACTACAAATTTCATCTTTGACATCATATGTAGAAAAT
>JAITYT010001586.1:16642-29615 GCA_025433975.1 Liostenogaster flavolineata
ACACACACACATATGTAAAATAATTAAAACAATGCAGTAATTACGTAATTTGATTGTATATATTCCTCTGGGTAATTCTGTTGACATTTACATGATCACAAAAATACACTCACCGATATTATAAGTGATGTATTATTATCTACAAATTCTAATAACGTATTATTATGTAAACGCTATCCAAAGCTATAGGCAGCATTAACATTTATATTTTTCACTTTTTCGTTTCACCGTACTATAAATATTAATTGCTACCATGCTTCTGATATAATCGCAATATTTAATCAATGTAACGGGGTGTACTTTTTTTGCACTATTAATACACAGAGTGCTGTTAATTATTAAAAGTATTACCGCGACCAAACGAGGTATACATAAAACATCGCTAATTCGCTGTATTTGAATCTTTACATCGCCAGCCAGCATGGTATATTTATGACGTAATGATTCTATTTCAAAAGACCGATAGCATTTCGTAAACCGTACCCTATATCGACCAACGTTTGCGATCTTTCAAATTTAACGTTTAGAATCTTATATCTTATTTGTTCGCTCCTTTGGTTCTTAACGTAAAAGAAGACCTATCCGCTTAACAAATATTCCGTATAATCAATTCCTATTTTCCCATTAGTAATACATCAGATGAAATAATTAATCCCATACAGGTTTTCAGAAAATTGTGAAATACGTACTCTCTTCCATACTAAAGTATTACGACGATAGAATATCGTGTAATATTTAAAAACGATATTACACGATTTTCCTGTTTCGCTATTAATAATCGGAATCACTGATAACGTTCCAATCGTAATTTATTACCATGGAAGTAAAATAATTTTAAGAGTCAATGCAACAGATGTGAATTAATCGGTGCTTTCCAAAGAACGTCAGATTTTGGCGATAAGAGATACGAGTCAACGTATCTTTCTTCCGTTTCGTCAATGTCATACCGCTGGTACATTCTTTAATACGATCGGACCTACCTCGATATTCTATTTGTATACCAAAAATTGCATGAAATTTCACCGTTCGATATAAAACTCGCGTTCTTCTAGGTTATCTTTCTTACGTGCGCTGTTTCGGATACGACATTGGCGATGGGTTGAGCTGGTGTTGCCGCTTCGGTTCGTTCTTCCGTTGTGTTTTCTAACGTAACGAGATAAAGAGAGTCATTAAAGAAGCCATTATCATATATATTTTAACGTATATACCCTAAAGTAATACGACTTATTATATATCGAAAGAGGAGCTAAGGGATACGTACCGCCACCGGACGCCATCTTGTAAACAAACGAGAGTGCCAACTACTTCGATCATCGAACCTAACCAAATATTAAATATCGCATGCGATGACTTTGTCGATATACAACCTAATAAAATTATACGTAATTGACGATGACTATTTACTCGATATAAAGCATACGATTCCTCCTAATTATAATCTTCATTGACCGCTTATATAATATTTTCTCTTTGTATTATACATACGCATACATCTTATCGGTTAATCGAAACGAACCAATGCGCATGTAGGACACGTCGAGTTACATAAAAACCATAAATTAAATCCTTTTTCTCTACATTCTTATATACCACGTAATATCTTCTATCGAATAAAATTTATATCTACTCAGAATCCAGCGATGGGCTCTTGAATGAGCTCACGACTTTTAATAAAAGAAAAGTGTTTTGATTTGTTACATAATTCTGCAGATGGCATTCCATTCTATCATCAAATTCCGCTTTCTTCTGTTCGTGGCTTTGCCCTTCTTAAATCGGAGATAAATTGCAAGAAAATTCATATACGTTCTCTTATTGATAAATATGTCTTTATTCGCAAATTTAACAAGTTCGTTGTTAATATTCCGGTATTTATACAATAATATTGTCTGAGATTTTAATCTTAACTCTTTCGAATGAGTAGTTTATTTATAAAATTGTTTTATTAAGACGATTGCTTAACACTTTCATTTTCCTTTACAATATATTCATTTACTAAATTAAGTAAAATATTTCATTTTTATTTTTATAAAATATAGATCAAGATCAAAACCGGTTTTTAAATTCCATTAAAATGGATAAAAATCGTTGAGTTATCTTCTTTACGCTTACTTTTGATATGCGAATAGGAAAATAAAATAATTAATGAAATTCGTTAATAAAGTATTCTATAAAAAATTCATCTATAAAGAGGAAGATATATTTTAATCGATACTTTATAGTTTTTTAAGATCCACTTTCATATCAGGATTTCCCGATAAAAATACAATATATTTATTTACTTCATAACTGCATAATGGAGTTAGTAAGACTTCGTAATTTCTTAATATCGTAATTAACGCAATAGCTACCTGCAGTAATCCTACCCTTCCAGCTGCAATCAAAATAATGTATCAAATACTTATTTGAACCTGTTAAACAATTCGTATAGAACGAAAATCTACATATTTCGTATTAATGAAAATAAAAAAAATAATAGATATTACCAATACATGTTCTTCGTCCTTCGCCAAACGGCATATAACTGAAAGGTACGATATCGTCCTTTCTTTCTTCGCTAAATCTATCAGGATCGAAGTGCACAGGATTTGGATGAAATCTCGAATCATAATGAATTCCACTTAAAATCATATATACAGGTGTTCCTTTTTCCACAACGACTTCTGTTCCTGGAATCTGCATTTCGTAATATTTATATAGAAAGAACGTAAAAATAAAATCTTTGAAATTAATAAATTTATCTTTTTGTCAAAATAGCGGTACTGATAAAAATATGACGTAAAGTTACCTTATAATCTTTAACAGCGACTCTATCGATGAACGGCGCTGGAGGATAGAGTCTAAGAGTTTCTGATATTACTTGAAAGAGATACTTCATCTCATAAACGGCTTCGTATGTCAGACCGTGATGTAATTTTAGTACATCAACAATTTCTTGACGTACGCGTTTCTGAATTTCAGGATATCTCGCAAGTTCGACTAACGCGTATGAAATAGTTACTATAGACGATTCTCTCCCAGCAATAAAGAATATAACGGATTGTGCCAATAATACGTCTCCTTCGAATTCTGTTATTTATATATTTTATATTAAGATTTTTGATTTTCAATATTTTATGGCACTAACTCTTCTTTATTTATTCAGCAGCGACGTTTGTACGTTTAAAATTGATTAGATACTTTGTACAAATTTTACCATTATTTCCTTATATACTTTAATACTTAACACATCCTGTATATATCTTTCGATATAAATTGATTAAACCTTTACTTTTAATTTTAAATAAAAAAAAGAAATTAGAAAATGACAACACTTTTTACACGATAGATATTCTTTTAAATTTTCTCTTCAAATTAAACATTCAAATTCAAATTAAATATTCAAAAAACGAAAGCGAACCTTTTTCTGCTCAAATTAAACATTTAAATTTAAAGTAAATATTCAAAGAACGAAAGCGAAAGTGTTTTTAAGCACTTAAACATTTAAACGTATAATTGATTAATTTTAAAATGAATACATCACCATTACGTTTAAGCGAATAACTCACTGAAATTTTCATCTTGCACGTCAGTCTTCAATTTTAAGAGGGAATCGATTACATCGTCTCGTTTGGCTCCTGATCTTTCTCTATCGTTCATGGAATTCCAAAAAATTTTCCTCCAGTATTTGTCGTTACGTCCTAGCAGCTGAAAGTCGATGAGTTCACCAATTTGAGGAAAGAAAAAGAATAAAATTCGCTGTAACGATCTTATAATACTGTTATCTACAGGACCAATATTTTTATCTATAAGAACATATAGAAAAACGGATAATTAACTTTTATTGCATAGAAATTTCTTAATCTATTTTATTTCTTATCTATTAATCTAAAGCATTATCTTGGCTTATCTTGGAACACTCACTTTGCTCGTAATATTCTACATCTTCGTAACAATTTGTTTCAATACCAAAAGCAACGGAACCTATAATGTTGCTGATATATTTCATAGTTATCTCTTTTAAGTTAATAGAGTGAATTACTTTGTCATTCGTAAATTGTTTATAAAGATGATTTTCCATCATCTTGCTGCTCTCTACCATAAGATAAAAGAGCTTTTTTATTTTACCGCTCGAAAATGTTGGCGACAATTTAGTTCTAAAAGAAGAAGAACATACGTATTCTAAGATATATATACATATATATATATATAATGTCTTTTATATATACATATTCAGTTATTATATATATAGTTCATATATATATATGAACTATATGAAATTATAAATATGATATTGTTAGAAAATGTTGCTTATTACATACATTTTCATAGAATTGATTTATTGTCATTTAACCAAACTATGTACTATAATATAAGTAAATTGTCAGTAATCTATGCACGTGGCATTATATCTATCACCCATCTCTAATTTCGATAAAACCCGATAAGTTTGATACGTCAATAAAGATCATAAAAAGCAAATTTTTGTTTTTTAACTATTTGTAAGTAAAAGTAAGGAAAATACATGAAAATTGTGAAACTTTCTTATATTTTACTCGTTTATATAAAACGTTAACAATATTATAAAGAGTTATTTATATGACGCAATAAAAATATTGAATATTGAAGTTTAAACGATAAAAAACTATTTTTCATCGTTTCTAATTAAATATGCGTTTTAATATAATACACGCGATTACTGCTATTGACAAAATAGCAATCGAAATATACATTTTTGTAGCGAGACAAAGAAAATCCATATATTAAATATCGAGGGAAATTAATCGCACTAAAGAAAAATTAAATTGCTTAAGTGAAGAAATTACTACATGTATGTTTACCTTAAGTACTTCCATTCCGGATCATCAATGGAAAAGAGATTCTTGCTTAATAGATCCTTCGTTTTTGCCCCGAAATAACGATTGGGAAATACATCAAAATCCTTTATCAATATGCTCTTAATTATTTCACAATTTCTAACAAGAAGGAATGGCTTTTGAAAGATGTAGACGCCCAATAAATCGTCCTTGTCTGTGCCTTGAAGGTAAATATCGCCCATAACGTGAGAGGCAGTTTTACGAAAAAGAAATGCATCCTTAAAATTTCCAAAGAACCAGTGAGTCGGCAATGAACGAACACCGCGTCTTTCCCAATAAGAATATTTGTACTTCGACCAATAATAAAAGATCACAAGTGGGACGAAAATCGCGAATACGTAATAAGAAAAGAACATTTTATCAAGAATTATTTTAATTCAAATCAAAACGATGTTGCTTCGGTAGTAATATAACGACAACCGAACGATCGAACATCTGAACTGTCTTCTTTTAAATTGCGAGAAAGTTTTATGTAACATCTTTTATCACGTTCATATCAATCTATCGAGAGCTTCTCAACAGGCTGGAAAAACAGAAACACACTTTCTCCTATCGAGTGCTTACTGTATCAAATATTATCTCTCGAAGCTGCACAGAAAAATATATTATCGGTATCAACTGTGGCACATAATAAAAAAGAGAACGATGAAAAACTTATTTTTATAAATCACTAACACGAATCAATAAATAAAATAATTTCGCTCTGAAATTCTACAATATAGCTTTATTTAATTCGAGTATCATTAGGAGTTATTGTATAAATCGAAAGTTGTCGAATAAGCTTTAAAGTTATCAGCGAATGACTATACAAGACATTATGTATCTTTTGAATAATAATCTAAACGTATGTTGCGTTTTTCCTATATCCTTTTATCTATTCTTTTTATCTTTATTGAATCATTAAATTCAATTATTCTTTCATTTTAACAGATAAGATAACGTACTTGTGATTATCGCATAAAAATAGAATAATATCAATGATGTTGCCTACATTTCCGTGTACTTTGTAACCTTTACACGATAGAATATATAGAGAACAGAATTGTAATAGAAGGAAATTATACTCAATATTTCCTTTGAATATGTTTTAAATACTTGACTACCAAGAATACCATGCTTGGCCAATTGCCAAGTATACATACCTTGAAATTGTTTCGAATTAAGGTTATATTACCTTTTATTCCTGAGAAAAATAGAATACGACACCCGAGTTTAACCATCAATTTTAAAAGTATCTTATCTAATGTTTTCCCGTATTACTGGGAAAAAATGTTCAAACTCAAGCAGTATTTATTTTATCGAGAACTTATTTTTTTATTTTTTAATTAGACACATCGATCGAAAGTGTTATTATTATCTGTGCCTTTGCCTCTCAAATGCTGCGTACGCAGGTTTTAATGCTCCTATGATAACAACGATAATAATGACCTTTAAGAGTTTCTAAATTTAAAAATACCTATTGAAAACCGATTAAACATACAATACGAACTTATTAGATTAAAAATAAAATTCTACGCATTAATGGAAATCGTGAGACATTGCAAATCTGTAGGGTAGTACGTATCCAACGTATATCGTATATTTTTATCGTTAATACGACAAAAAATTAAAAATTTATGATTATGATTTAAAATTTAAAAAAAATAAATCTATTTTTCAAAACTTATATGAGTCAACAACATATTTGAATAAAGTATACTTCAGAAGTGTTCAGCCACGAAATGTTACAATATATATTATAATTATTATATAAATATTAATTAAACTTTAATTAGGAGTTATAATACACAGTTAATTTTGTTACAATCTATAATTCAAAATTTATTATAATTTCCTTATGAGAACTACTAACTTTACCATAAATAATTTATCAGAAATTAGTTTTAAATACAATCTTTATTATATCGAAGAAGTAAATGTTAAAATATATAAGAATAATGAAATGAAATATATTACATGGAATCAGTCTGCGATTAAAATTTGCCACTTTTACGTTTCAGACGTTAAATATATGATCTCTGCTATAATTAACGAAAAAAAAATAAGGCGTATTATTTAAGCTAATATATCCATCAAATAAATCATTTTCCAAAACCAAAATATTATATAAGATTACTTTCGACAGTTTTATTTCATTTATTATATAGTACACGAGCTGTACATACATACATATATACATATACACGTATATGTGTGATAAGTGTGTGTGTGTACAGATGTGTGTGTATATATATATATACATATATGTATACACAATTTCTTACAATCTTATAGGATTCTATGACAATTCTAGTATAAATATCGCACCACCGAGCGATATACTTAAATCCTATAGGTAACTATAATTACATGTACAGATACTAATTCGTACATAATTTTTTAAGTTTCCGTGCTTCCACGATTAAGCGTATTTCTTGACACTATATTTCTTTTGCTAGTAGACATTGTGACCTCCACAAAATACGATACATAATTATAGAAATGATAGATGCCGAAGCATTTATTTTACAAAGGACAAGAATCGAATAAAACTTCAACTGTGAATCATTGAAGTAAAATTCACATATAATTTATATTCATCCACGAGTCGTAAAAACGTAGTTCTTAACTCGATAGAAAATAAGTAATCTTTATTTCTATCCGATACAAAGCATTCTGTTTCTGAAATTGCTATATGCATAATTATATTGCAAAAGAACATCAAACGAACATCTGATCTTTAACACGTTAAGTGCCACAAGTCGCTTCGTACAGACTGATTTGAAACGTCTTTCGGAGTAAGTTAGTTCCACGGCGTAACGTAAATGAATAATCTAATGCTGCTTTTCATAGTGAACGGCGAGACACTTAAAGTGTTAAAAAATCATCCGTTAATCACTAAACTTACTTCGAAGTATCTCAGAATATTCTAACATACTAAAAATAGTATACACGTTAAAAATAATAGATAAATTCCATGTTTCTATTTAACAAAACGTTCATATTTAAATATAATAATATTTTAATAAAAACGTAATTTAAATTCTGATTGCCAATAGCTGAATATTAGCATCACATCGTTACGAATGTCATGGTTTGCATTATTATACGTTATTTTGCAATGATTACAAAGAAACAGATATAGTGACGTTTCTTTTGAACAATTTTTATTACCCATCTGCATGCATCACTAGCGTATACACATTATGGGTGCATTGGCATTAAGAATTTTCTACTCTTCTTTTTTTCTTGATGTTTTGGAACGTTTTTCCTTACGAATTTTTTACTTTTTCGTGAGATGCAAATGGGTTAAATCAATCATCTATATCCAGTAAATTTACCCTGGCAGGTTTAAAAAAAGGGCAAAATATAAGAAGGAAAGAAGGATGTGTAAAGGAACTAAAAAATTAATAAAATATAAATTAAAATTACACATACAAATTTCCATATATCTCGGATTCTGAAGCATTGAGAACGTTGTACGAAACTGCAAACAAATAAAAAATATCTACTTACATTGAAATACGTATTTGCAATTAGACTAGTTTGACGTATAATCAAATTGACAAACATGATGGCGTTAATGTTCTATCGCTGTTCCTGCAAGTAATTCGCATCAAATTGAAAAAAATGATGATAAATAAATTACTTGCAGCGACTCTGGAATGTTTTTGATGTAAAAATATCATAGAATTATTAAATGAACTTACATCATCCTCATTCGATTAAAATAATATCATGTGTTACAATGGTCGATAGCTTCATATAGTAAAAGTCTGATCAGCTTATTTTTGTTGCGCATCTTGCTGTGCATGTTGCTGCTGCTGCTGCTGCTGCTGCTGCTGTTGTTGTTGCTGTTGTTGCTGCTGCTGTTGCTGTTGCTGTTGCTGTTGCTGTTGCTGTTGCTGTTGCTGTTGCTGCTGCTGTTGCTGCTGCTGCTGCACCTGCACTTGTTGAGCATGGGTAGAATGTGCTATAGCTTGTAATCTAACTTGATTGGGCCCTGGACTACCTCTCGCAGTTGTAACAACTGATTTTCCTTGTATTGGCGTATTTTGTCGTAACTGAGCATTACCTGCCGTAACAACCTGAATTGTTTGTTTTAAAGCAGCCGATGCGACTGGAATTACTCGTGTCTGTAAGGGCGATTTGGCCAAAACAACTTGGCCCGGTTGAGAAACCGTTTGACCAGCAGAAACCTGTAAAATCAAGAAATATTCATCAAGTAATCGTCCTTAAAATATAATGGAAACTTTTGTTTAAATTTTTGATTCGCATATAACTCACATGTGTAAATTGTTGCATAGCAGATGGTTGTACATGTTTTATAACTTGTTGAATTTGTTGCATAGTCATAGTTGTTGGCAAAGATTTCTGCTGTACGATCAATTGTGTTTGAACTCCAGCTTTCCCAGCGACTTGCGCTAATTGCGCAACTTTTTGTGCGGGCAACTTTCTCTGAGCGATAATTTGAGGATGAAGTGCGAGCTGTCGAATTTGTTGTGGCGCAGCTGTACGAACACCAGCTACATTGGTGGCTTTTACCAAAGTCGCCACTGGTGTACCACCGGCAGACGTGCCAGCTTGTACTTGCAATCCGGCGTGTGCAAAGATTTGAGCAGGAGTAAGTCCAGATTGAGTTGGTACTTGTACCTGCGCAACTGCTTTCGCTTGTTGTTGTAACGCTTGGCGTTTTATTAAAGCAGCCATCTCTGTTTCGGACACTGTTCTAGCTACAGTTTGCTTACCAACGTTTGTTTGTGCAACAGTAGCAGTGGCTATACCTTGCTTCATTAACGTAGCCCTTTGTTGAGCTGCTGCAGCTGAAACTGCGACTGAAATTTTTTGACCTCCAGCTGCTTGTGCTTCTAATACTTTTAATTGTTGTTGCCTCAAAAGCGCTTGTTGTTGACGATAATATTGTAATTGCGCTGCTGTCAAGGTTTTACTACCAGAAGCCGTTGCAACAGTTACACCTACTATTCCTTTCTGTGTTACAGCGGTAGAGCTTTGAGCAGCGGATACCAAACTCGCTGTCGCAATTCTTTGCGCGGCTTGAAGGTTCGCAACACTAACGACGGTAGGCGCGGTCCTAGCATCTTGCATTGTTAATGTTCCACCTGATCGCGGTTTCACCGTTGTAGTGACCACGGTAGTACCACACGTTGTAACATTACTCATCGTAGTTACAGTCTTCATCGGTGTTAGAGCAGTCGTAGCGACAGTAGTAACAACTTGTGTTAATTGATGTACTTGCGGTGTAGAATTATTTGATACTACTTGTTGCGATTGTTGTTGCTGCAATTTAATTTGTTGCTGCTGCTGCTGCTGCTGCTGCTGTTGTTGTACTTGCTGCTGCTGTTGCTGTTGTTGTTGTTGTTGCTGCTGTAATAAACGCGCTGCTACTTGCTGTTGCTCTGCTGTTAAAACCTAAAATAATATACTCATATTAATATACGCCTAAAGTAATATACGTAATATTGATGTGTACTTCAAAGAAATCGTATTCCATTCTTTTCTCTATTATAATTAAACAAACCGCATGTTTCAACTTCTCCTTTGCAATCCTATCAGCTCTTCGAGTGGCAACTTCTATGGGTGTAAGTGGATTATCATATTCAACACGATTGTCCGCCAACATTACTGCGCTTGTTGTATTGTTTATTGATGGACTACCTATTAATGGTTTAACAGTAGGAGTTGTTCTTTTATTAGATACAGATTTAATGGTGTCAAATCTTTGGCAGCACATTAATGTGAACGAATGATTTTTATCTTGATTATACAATTGTGATGTCCGCATCGGTCTATTCGTTTTACTTTGTTGCTAAATAAAAATATTAAAAATTGTATTATAAATATATTCGTTTCTATTTATTAGTTCGATATAATATATTTTGAGAGTATCACGTAATACTTTCTTATCTCTTATCGTAAGATAACTTGCATAACAAGGAAAACAGAACTTACTTCAGAAATTTGAGGTATTTTATAAACACCTTTCTGCTTCTTTTGCTTTTTTGGTGTTGTATCGTACAGAAGTTTACCCTCTTCTCTGGGAACAATTACAGATTCGTATCTGCTTCTACACTGTTTAGGTGATCTGTATGTTCGTGAAGTATTATTTACAATATCCGCAACTAAGTCCCAATTTGGAGTATGACCGGGTGATAGTATTATTAAATTAAGAGGTAGGTTCTGATAAACTTGAATCGCTTGAAGAAGTACCCAATCTTCGTGTATCATCCAATCTAATGCGTGTTCTGGTTCGAATGAACTTTTCGCTATATGCAACGGCTTTATTCCAGGTAACGGAATAGTTGGACGCACGATCGCTCTATATTTATGTAACTTCATATCACGACGTATTTTTATTAGTGCAGGCGATGGTCGATCAAATAGAGAACGTGGTGCATATACCGACGATTCTTCTTTATGTCGCATCTTGACTGGTCGACGACCTAAGACACGTTTCAGCATTATAGATAGAATTAAAATTGTACTATCACGTCTAATAACAGATGAAAAATTTGTTTTACACATACCATCTCTATCGTTAATTCCAGTATCGACTCTATTTCGTTTCTGCTCCTTTCTAACATATACAGGAGGCAATTGAGCCTCGGACATAGGAGTGTTTTCGTATAAAAACCCTAAAGTATAATCGATATAGACATCATTGTCCGTAGTTGGAGGCGTTGGAGGACACCACATCTAATAATATAAATTAATATTTTTTTGATATTCCATATAACATCATGATTATGTTGCAATACATTTATAATGCATTATATTTATAATACGGATAGAAATAAAATAGCTTTTGAGTTTTACTAACCGGCATTTGTTCCATCGCATTATCCGATAACCATATCTGTAAGACAGGAAAGTATAACTGTCAGACACATAATACAACAAAGAGCTTAAAAATCTGTGTACTTATGTAACGCACAATGTTGAATTACTTAGGTGACTCGCTTTGAAAATTAATGAAATGACTTACCCAATTTTTTAACATTCATTTATCATTACACTTTGAATTTCTTTGAAATCCTTATCGATACATATTTTTATCTAAATAAATTACTTACCGCCCTGTTAAATATTTCCATTTAAATTTTCAAATCTTTCTATCTAATTTTAACATATTAGTTAAAACGTAAGATCGAAGATTATAGACGTTACATTCATACAATAGGATGGTGCTGTTATGAGACTTCATTCCATATAAAAATTTACTAAAAATATCAATAATTAAGTGTTATTTTGTAGATTTTTTTTGTTTTTAAAAAATAAATATAAACAATGTAAAAACAATGGCAATCCAAATGCTTGTTAAATATGAAAATAACTGAAGTTACTTTTTACCGATACAACACAATCTCAAATTTATGAGACATATAACGCTAAAAGTAGTTTACGCGCTTCCTAAACGCGTAGGTTACGCGTAGGTTACGCGCTAAAAGAGTAATATTAAATGTTTTTACAGTATATAAAATATTTATATAAGAATGTGTATCATCGCACGTTTGTTGAGATAGTCTACCGATAGACTTACCATGTATAATATCTTTAACCCTTTGACTGCTATGGACGCATATATGCGTTCGGCAAAGTCTATCAGTGTCGCCTATGGATGCATATAAGCGTCCGACGAAAGCTATCGGTTTGGACTATGGACGGAAATGCGCGCACAGACAAAGTAATAGTAATGTATACTATATTATAATGCGTTACTACGTAGCCGACAAGATCCATACTGGGCGAAAAACTATCCGGTCTCCAGCGATCGCATCTGCGGGCCGCAAGCCGCTCGCGCGAAGAAGCGCTTCGACTTAGAACGGATCATAGTCAAAGGGTTAATCATCGATCATCGTCAGTATGACCGGTTAAAAGTATATAATAAGAACCTAAAAGGATTGCTCATTCAAAGGCTAGTTCCTGTGTTAATTAAATTAATAAAATACGACGTAAAACTCGTGTAATAACTTAATTTACCCATTGACGCTCATTTATGTGCCTGCTTATATCTTGGATGACTCCAAGTTTGGAATGGCAAAGGCAGTGTTTTGGTGCCATTTTATGAACAGTTACTGAAACTACTTATGCATGCTATTATCTAAAATATACATTTTTTTTTT
>JAITYT010001586.1:102365-113878 GCA_025433975.1 Liostenogaster flavolineata
CATGCTTTCTCTTTCGTTAGGCATGCCTATACCTACCTTTATGACATAGAACGACGATTCGATGAAACGGCATAAAGGAGTTTCGATTTTTACTGCCATACGATGAATAGAAAAATATAGGGTTCTCTTTATCTTTTTTATTACGGGAGCTTATTTGAAATACTAGCTTCGATCGGATGCAACTTCACGTAATACACATATCTGTGAAGTGGCGCTATATGTTACTAGGTTTTTGAAGAAATATGGCGGATGTTGAGGTGAGTCTGTCACGTGGAACTTGAAAAATGTTATATTCTCTATAAATTACTTACTTATCGTGTGTGTTTTTGTTATAGCTGACTAAAGCTTTGAAAGATCTACCGAATCGAATTCAAACCGCTAGTAAGAAGGAGCGGCGTGAAATTTTACAAAATGTCGTCAATGTGTTGTCAAACCCTGGTGAGATAATAAGACAGATTTGCCCGATAAAGAATTATCGATGTTATTTTGTTTATAAAATGTATACACGTATAAATATCTTTTTGCACGCTAAAGTGTTTTATACGTCGTTTATACTCCGTAATGAGACGATATCTTACATTTCTTAAGATCTTTTGCACTTATAATTATATCGAATATTAATTTACAATTTGAGCATATGCAAATGCTTATATACTTTTATATGCGGTTGTAATATTTATTATAGAAGAATTTATAAATTTTACTTTGTTTTTGTATCAAATATTAAGCTAATAAATATATTATAAGATATCGTACGAAACGTCATAGTTGTATCAAAGATACGTCGATATCATTATTTTATTTTGTATTATTATTTATCTACTCGATACTGTTCGATACATTTTCTTTTTATAAAATTTAACGTGGCTGCTTTATTAAATATAATCAGTGTTATCTTTTAATATTTGAACACGTAATTATTATAGGCAACTAATAGTCATCTTTGGATTATTACATTTATGAAATCGTATTAACATAATATTACGCAAATCTTTCGATTTGCAACCGACTATATCGTATTTTACTTTTTTATTCGATACGTTATAACACGCGTCGTGTAATACGTAAACTTTATGTTTTACAGGCATTAATGAAAAAATTGTTAGCGGGATTTGTAAAATTATATCTCTTACCTTACATCGATATAAAGATACCGCTTCCCAATCTTACGTGAGAAATGTTATTATGGAATTACTTCGGAAGCAACCGGAAGCCACTGTAAAACATATGACGTGCGTTATCGCGGAACAGGCTACTTGGCATAAAAATGTTGTTCCTACGTAAGCAGACTTTACTCGTCTTTTAATTCGTTACGCGTTCCTAATAGTATACGTTCTTTAACGAACACATTTCTTACTCGTGATACGCGTAAAATCTTAATTTTTAGTTTAAATACCGCTATCACCGCATTTCTGGCATTAAAATGGTCGACGTTAGTGATTCTACACGGAGCGGATAAAGGTTCGAACGGTTACACGGAATTGCCTAAACTTATCGAAGCTCAAGCAAATTTAAGCGCGGCTGCATTGGCATCCGCGAACAAAAAATTATCAGGCAAAGTATATACGCTACTCGCGCACGAGTGGACAGCCGTCGAAAGTATAGAGATAAAATACATAGAAACTCTGATACAGTTGGATGTCGGAGTCGGAGTTATCGTTCTTGCTAGTTTACTTATAAAATATTTAGTAAATAAGAGAAAAAGTGAACTGATAGATCGGTTGAAGGTGAGTGTTCGATAGGAATGAATTATTTTGAAGATACTAAATGGGTAAACTCGTATATGTCGTGATTTACATCGAGCAATAATATTTTACTTTATAGACAAACGTTATAGATATCTTCATAAAAGTGACTATCAGCACCAAGAAGAAACCAGATTTATACGTCGTTGACACAGCGGTACCCCTCCTTCGCAGAATAACTCACGAAGAATTTAAAAATCAGCTGTTACCGGCTCTACAAAAAGCTATGTTAAGAAATCCAGAAATTATCATAGAATCCGTCGGGCATATTCTTAGCGGATTGAGCCTCGATTTAAGTCAATACAGTCAAGACATCAGTACAGGTTTATTCGCTAATTTACATTCTAAGGAAGATCTAGTCAGAGACGAAGCGGTAGGTGCGTGTCGCAGACTCGCTCGACAATGTTCCGACACGACGGCTTTAGAAAACCTATTGTCCTCCGTGTTCGCCGTGTTTCACGGTTCCGAAGGGAAATTGATCGTCGCGACTCATAAAATTTCTGTACTACAAGGGGCGGGTAACCTCAGCTATAACGCAGCGTCGGGTAGTAGCGTACAACGGTTGGCCGAAATTGCATGCGAATATTTCATGAAAGTTCTCGAAACCGAAGTACACGAAAAGACTCTGATACATGCTCTTGAAATGATGGCATTATGGTCGAATAAATTTGCTAATAATGTTCCAAAAAGTGTCATAGATGCATTTAAAAAAGGAATGGCCGCGAAAACTTCTACGGCTGCAGTGCGTACAGCTTACATCAAGCTTTTTTTTTCTACCTCGGTAGCGCCTTATTCGAGAACAATAGCACCGATTCTAACTCAAGCTATAACGAGAGCTACTCAGCAATCCGCTCAGCCTGCGGCTGTTACCGAAGGTTTAGTAGCGTCGTATTTATTACTTAAATTTGTACTCGTCGACGAAGTAGAGAACGACAAACAAAATATATTATGGAACGCGATCGACGATCAAATATTTTTTTCCGAAAAGTTTTTGACCACCTGCGGC
Organism: Liostenogaster flavolineata; assembly: GCA_025433975.1. Classification (NCBI taxonomy): domain Eukaryota; kingdom Metazoa; phylum Arthropoda; class Insecta; order Hymenoptera; family Vespidae; genus Liostenogaster; species Liostenogaster flavolineata. The sequence goes on from JAITYT010001586.1 coordinate 105,117, forward strand.
GATGACACCTTGTTTCATCTTATGTTACTTTGCGAACGTTTAATTACCGAATTTGCGAATAGATTACACGAAAAATCTTTGAACGGCATTCACAAAGGAATCGTCGCGTGTGCTACGGCACCAAAATCTGCTACAAGAAAGCGATGTTTTCCTTTAATTAAAAAAGTATTGACTGGCTTAAGTACGTACGCACCGGCTGAAGCACTTTTAACGGAGTTTAATAAATTCTTAGAAAATGTAAAAGTTAAGTCTGATACCGAGAAGGATAACAAAGAAGAATCATCTATGGGCGAAATTACTGGAAGATGCCTCGCGGACGGGCTTCTTTCTATTTGTTCAGGATCGTTTCTTTTTGAATTACCCGCCATGCAATTAACGCGAGACGCATTGATACCGGCTCACCATCCATGGATAATAAAGGCATTGCCAAATTTATGGCTGAAAATAGCCAAAAATTTTAGTCTGATTCCTAAAGATTATCTTCGCAGTTTCAGCAACGAAATAAAAAAGATGCTTATTCAAAATTATAAGCTAATACCAAGCTACGAGAATGCTGTTGCGAAAGTGGCCTTCCTTGCACCGGACGTTATTTTACCTGCGTTAGTGTCGAACGTTACGTCTAAATTAAGCGACCCGGAGATTCTAAAAGTGACCAAGGATGAGTATTTTACTTATCTTACACCGGAAGGAGAATTATACGACAAAAGTGTACTGCCTAGCAACGATGAAAATGACATTACGAATACTATGAATATGAAAAGAGAGAGTAAAGTATATTCGTTTAAAGAACAGCAAGAAGAACTTCAACTTAGACGCGAATTATACGAGAAGAGAAAACGCGAAGGAAAAATAAAGGAACCAAAATTGACACCCAAACAAGAAGAAATTCTTAGGGCGCAAGTAACGAAAGAAAATAATATTAGAAAACGATTGATCGATCTAAAGTTTAAGATAGATAATTCTGTATCCTTGGTTCTTGCCGCAGCCCAAGGAAACGGTATAGAGCTTTCTTTGTATTTCGAAGATCTTCTTCAACCAATTTTAACAAATTTGAGTTCGCCCCTTGCTGCTCCCGCGATGTCTAAACTGTACGTTGAATTACGTAAGAGCGTACAGATAGGTCCCGACGCTACCTTAGGAGATTCGATAGCTCGTGTTACTTTGCGCCAATTGCAGCCGCAGTGCGATCTAGAACCTTCGTGGGAAGACGAAGATCTCGATACCGCGGTGAAGAGAACGTTAAATATTATACATACGATAACCATTAAACAAAGGCAATTGTTTACAGCTCCTGCATTTTGTTACGCATTTCCATTTATAAGAAAAACTTTGTTAAAATACAAAGACGATGGCATGATTACGCAAGGATTACAAATAATACAGGATCACGCCAAGCAAAGGGGGAATACTACCGACGTAAAGGATACGAGACATCCCAGACTTTTACCGCGTAAACATATGTTTGATTTACTTATAGAACTCATGAGTACTACGACCGGTAGGGTACAGTCGCACGCAGTCGCGACGTTATTGGATGTCGCTCAGTCGGGCAGCGGACAACCGGGTACCGCGATGGCTACGAGCGAAGATCTCGATTCGCTCATCGGAGCTTTACAGAATTCATTGCCAGCGGTGAGGGACGCCGCTCTCCGAGGTCTTACCGTTCTGCGACAAGCATTTCCATCCGGTAAGGAAGATCAAGAACAATTATGTCGGCTTACTAGACGAGTTTGGGTCGCACGATTCGACTCGTCCGCCGAAAATAAAGCTCTTGCCAATGAACTTTGGAACGCGGCTGGTTTGGTGGCTCATGCGGATATTCTTTGCAACGAATTAATTCAAGATATAGCTCATCCGGTAGAACCGGTACAACAAGCTGCTGCCTGCGCTTTGGCGCAATGTTTAACCAATGTCCCACATTTAACGTCGGAGGTTTTGGATAATTTACTTCGATTGTATCACGACAAATTGGCGATGATTCCACCAAAATTGAATAACTTTGGTCACGTAGTCGAACAGCCTGTCGATATTTGGGCTCCGCGTAGAGGCGTGGCACTAGTTTTAACACAAGTAGCGCCGTTATTGACTTCGGAAACAATTCAGCAATTCGTACAATTTTTCGTATCGACAGGCTTGGGAGATAGAAATCAATTCGTCCGAACGGAGATGTTAAATGCTGCGGTCGCTGCTGTAGATATGCACGGGAAAAAGAATATAACTTCCCTTTTGCCAGTTTTTGAAGAATTTATGGATAAAGCACCTAAAATAGGTAGTTTCGATTCGATAAAGCAGTCCGTAGTTATTCTCATGGGTTCTTTGGCGAGACATTTGGACAAGGATGATCCACGAATCAAACCAATCGTGACGCGTCTTATCGCGGCGCTTTCGACACCATCGCAACAGGTGCAAGAAGCCGTAGCGAATTGTCTGCCACATTTAGTACCTTCCATCAAAGAGGATGCTCCAAAAATTGTAGATAACCTAATGGATCAGCTGCTAAAATCTGATAAATATGGAGAACGTAAAGGAGCCGCGTACGGATTAGCTGGCATCATCAAGGGTATGGGAATACTCGCGTTAAAGCAACTCGATATTATGACTACATTGACCAATGCTATTCAAGATAAGAAAAACTATAGGCACAGAGAAGGGGCATTGTTTGCGTTCGAGATGTTATGTACGATGTTAGGCAGATTATTCGAACCATACATCGTTCATGTTTTACCACATTTATTGTTATGCTTTGGAGATTCGAGCCAATACGTAAGAGCAGCGACGGATGACACAGCGAGAGTGGTTATGAGTAAATTATCCGCGCACGGTGTCAAACTTGTATTACCTAGTTTATTAGCAGCATTGGAGGAAGATTCTTGGAGAACTAAGACCGGTAAATATTATAACGTATGCGTTTTATAAAACACGAATTCTTCTAATATTATCTCTGATATTGTTTTTAATCGAAATTATATTATAGGTTCGGTCGAATTGCTGGGAGCAATGGCATACTGCGCTCCGAAACAGCTAAGCAGCTGTTTGCCAAGTATCGTTCCTAAATTAATAGAAGTACTCAGCGATTCGCACACGAAAGTTCAGGAAGCCGGTGCCGAGGCGCTCAAAGTTATCGGTAGTGTAATTCGTAATCCTGAGATTCAAGCTATCGTACCTGTTTTATTGAAAGCTTTACAGGATCCATCCCACAAAACGGCAACGTGTTTGCAAACACTTTTAGATACTCAGTTCGTTCATTTTATCGATGCTCCGTCTTTGGCTCTTATTATGCCCGTCGTACAAAGAGCTTTCTTAGATCGTTCGACGGAGACGAGAAAAATGGCTGCCCAAATTATCGGTAATATGTATTCGCTCACCGATCAAAAGGATTTAACTCCCTATCTGCCGACCATTATTCCTGGTTTAAAGACAAGTTTATTGGATCCGGTACCGGAAGTACGTAGCGTATCGGCAAGGGCTTTAGGTGCAATGGTACGTGGAATGGGAGAATCCAGTTTCGAAGATTTACTTCCTTGGTTGATGCAGACGCTTACATCGGAAACTAGTAGCGTGGATAGATCCGGGGCAGCTCAAGGCCTTTCGGAAGTAGTACGCGGTTTAGGAGTAGAAAAGCTTCATAAACTCATGCCTGAGATTATTACTACGGCGGAACGAACGGATATAGCGCCACACGTTAAAGATGGTTACATAATGATGTTTATTTATATGCCTAGTGCATTCACTACCGAATTTACGCCTTACATCGGACAAATTATAAATCCAATCTTGAAAGCTCTCGCCGATGAGAACGAATACGTACGAGAGACGGCGCTTAGAGCCGGCCAACGAATCGTTACGTTATACGCAGATTCGGCAATTATGCTACTCTTACCTGAATTGGAAAAAGGTCTTTTCGATGATAATTGGCGCATCAGATACTCATCCGTACAATTGCTAGGCGATTTGCTTTATAGAATTTCTGGCGTGTCCGGAAAGATGTCGACCGAAACGGCAAGCGAAGACGATAATTTTGGAACCGAACAGTCTCATTATGCGATTATAAACGCTCTTGGAGCGGAAAGACGTAATCGTGTATTAGCAGGTTTATACATGGGTAGATCGGACGTAGCTTTGATGGTGCGTCAGGCCGCTCTCCATGTTTGGAAAGTAGTGGTAACGAATACACCGAGAACGCTACGAGAGATATTACCGACGCTATTCACTCTTCTTCTGGGGTGTTTAGCCAGTACCAGCTATGATAAAAGACAAGTGGCCGCTAGAACATTGGGCGACCTTGTAAGGAAGTTAGGAGAACGTGTATTACCAGAGATTATACCGATTTTGGAGAAAGGCTTGCAAAGCGAACAAGCCGATCAACGACAAGGAGTCTGTATCGGCTTATCAGAAATTATGGCAAGCACGAATAAGGACATGGTTTTAACTTTCGTTATCAGTTTAGTGCCAACTGTCAGGTAATTGTATTACACGTACGGTGGTAACCTTGAAAAAATATATAAGAACGATAGCAGCATCTGGAAACATGCTATCGTTTACCTTTTTCTTTTCTTTTTTTTTTTTTAGAAAAGCGTTATGCGACCCGCTACCGGAGGTTCGCCAAGCAGCTGCGAAGACGTTCGACGGTTTACATTCGACGGTTGGCGTTCGAGCACTCGATGATATACTGCCAGCGATGTTGACGCAACTTAACTCACCGGATCGAGCAGAAGCAGAGAATACATTGGATGGTTTACGCCAAGTAATGGCGATAAAATCGCGCGTGGTGCTACCATATTTAGTTCCACAATTAACTACACCACCCGTAAATACGAAAGCCTTATCAATCTTAGCCAGTGTTGCCGGAGAAGCATTGACAAGGTTTCTTCACAAGATTCTACCGGCATTATTGACCGCTCTTTCCAGCGCTCAAGGAACACCGAACGAAGTTCAAGAATTAGAATACTGCCAAGCCGTTATTCTTTCCGTCACGGACGAGGTAGGCGTTCGAACAGTTATGGATCAACTTATGGAAGCTACAAGATCGGACGATGCTTCGAGACGTCGTAGTGCTGCAACGCTATTATGCGCATTCTGTCGAGATACCAAAGCAGACTATAGTCAATACGTACCTCAACTTTTAAGAGGATTGATTCATCTATTTACCGATGAAGATAAGGATGTACTACAAATGAGTTGGGAAGCTTTGACCGCGGTTACGAAAGTAAATTTACCGATATTACAAAATAAATTTCTAATTGTCTAAATATTAGCAATATTATTTATAAATAAATGTACGCGTCTTCCAGACTTTAGCATCCGACCAACAAATCGCGCACGTACAAGACATCAGGCAAGCCGTTCGTTTCGCAGTGTCCGATCTAAAAGGACAGGAATTACTTCCTGGATTTTGTTTACCGAAAGGAATTACGCCAATTCTTCCCATATTTAGAGAAGCTATATTGAACGGTATGCCGGAAGCAAAAGAACAAGCAGCTCAGGGATTAGGAGAAGTTATACGACTAACGAGTGCTTCCGCGTTACAACCAAGCGTCGTTCATATTACCGGTCCCCTTATACGAATACTTGGAGATCGATTTAATTGGAGCGTTAAAGCTGCTGTTCTCGAAACACTCGCGATCTTACTTGGAAAAGTTAGTGTTCGATCTACTTCTAATCATATAATACTACTACTACTACTACTACTACTACTAATAATAATAATAATAATAATAATATTGTTATCGCAAAGAGAAAACTGAAGAAGCAAAATATGTGATTGCCAACAGGTAGGAGTTATGCTGAAACAATTTTTGCCACAACTTCAAACGACGTTCTTACGGGCTTTGAATGATAGTAATCGACAAGTGAGATTGAAAGCAGCTTACGCTTTAAGTAACCTTATCGTGATACATACTCGCGTTGATCCATTATTTACAGAACTACACACTGGTATAAAAACGGGCGATGATCCTGCTATCAGGTTAGTTGATTTTTTAATTATTTTATTTCATGCTTAAAAAAGTTACCATAAAAATATAAAAATTACTCGTATTTAGAGAGACGATGCTGCAAGCTTTACGAGGTGTACTTACACCAGCTGGAGATAAAATGACGGAACCAATGAAGAAACAAGTATTCGTTACTCTAAGCAGTATGCTTAGTCATTCGGAAGACGTGACAAGAAATGCAGTCGCTGGTTGTTTCGGAGCACTTTTACGATGGTTGAGCCCGGAACAACTCGCTATAGCATTTAACGATAATCTATTATGTAAGCACGCGTTACATTATGTTATTACATTCCGTATTAACTTTTGCGCGAATACTATATAATATCGAATACGAATCTTATTAATATTTAGGTAACGACGTTAATGCCGATTGGATGCTTAGACATGGACGTTCCGCCGCACTCTTCGTTGCTCTTAAAGAATCACCAACTACGGTGTATAACGATAAAGAGAAAGATCGTGTTTGCACGGTGATTTTGTCGTACTTGTCGGCAGATAGAGTACAGATAGTTATGAATGGTGTACGAGCTTGCGGTTATTTGTTTCAATATCTTACGAACGAAGAACAGTCGGTACCTCAACAAATTTTATCACCTTTTGTGAGGGTAAGGGGAATATTGGATAAGCTTTTCGAAACGTATCAAGATTGGAGTAACGTTTAATCAAGAACTTACTTATATTATTTATATTTCAGTCGATGAACAATAACAGTAACGACGTAAAACAATTACTCGCAAGAGTTTGTATTCATCTCGCGCGAAATATACCGCCTGAAAAAATGTCACCGGAATTGTTAAAATCTCTTTTGCCGATGCTAGTGAACGGCACTAAGGAAAAGAACGGTTACGTTAAGGCTAATAGCGAGCTTGCTCTCATAGCGGTTCTTCGATTAAGACAAGGAGAGGACGAACATCAGGTATGTTAGAAACGTGTTATTTCGAACATTAAGATTTACACGATGGACTACTACGATCGTTCAAATAATATCGCGAACTCGTCGATCGATGAAACTAATGATTTTGCTTCTTTCAGAGATGCATGGCGTTCTTGGATGCTGGCGCCAGGGAATCGTTGTCGGACGTAGTCAGTAAAGTATTACGCAAGGTTTTATCGCAGCCGGAAGGCAAAATGGAAGAGTTAGACGATACGTTACTTACATGAGAGATATTGCACTTCCCGGGGCTTGATACGCGTGAAAAGACTTATCATTCGTGCGTTAGTTGCGTTATAAAAGATCTAGCTCGTTTAATATTGTATATCGATAAACAATTAAATAGCGTTACATGTAACGATCCTTCGATGGCATTCAAATTACTCAAACCAAGATGTTCTAAGTATCTAAATACATCGTATACTTACACGTCGTGTATTTCTTACTACGAGCAATGCGTCGAGAATCTAACTTTATGCAATGTTATCGTTACCGATGCGACTTCGGAAGAACAAAGAAAAATAATTGAAATCGAAGCAAAGAAGCAGGGTGGCAACGGTCGTTTAAAATTTAAGATAAAAAGAATTGAAAAATATTTATATATTCAAGATTTAGTCAAGCATAACGAGCAATCACGATATATGATGGACCATTCGAATCATTCGCGTAGTCCGAAATATTATGTTAAAATACAAGGTACATTTTCTTACTCGCATGTTATTAGAAATAATTCTCAACTAGCGAATGTATTTAATCGGCATGAAAATAATAAAGCTTCAAGGGATATAACGTTGAGTTGTTCACGAACGACTGCTCCAATTCTAACGATTATTATAGGTCTAATCGAAACTGTCTACCTGCTTCTGACGAGGATCGTAACAGTACTTCGCCTTCGTATTAACAAGGCACGTATTACTGTTCTATAATTGTACACATTGGTGTATATACACACACACACACACACACACACACACACATAGATTATTTCCGTATAAGTATAGAAATTGTTACGTCGGTTTTAACCGTTCGTTAACAAAGTTGTATTCTTTGGTTGGTCATTTGAGCGCTTACTCATTCAACATCATTTTACCGTGTTCTGACGTAATCCATATTTTATATTTCCATATAAATACCATTGCGCAAAACACAGTTGTCATATTGTCCACGATTTACGGATATGTGATTGTGATATGCACGCTATAACAAATCATTAAAATTGTACAATTCGTCGGACAATCACGGAACTTTGTACTTTTATATATCGGTTCAATTATTATATAATGTAGATATGTGTGTAACGTTATTATCTAATGTAGATATGTAAAATTATTACCGTCTCTAAATATTTCTTCAAGTTTGTACATTTTCTTACGTAATTTATACAAGAGATATTATTATTATTATTATTATTATTATTATTGTTATTATTATTATTATTATTGTTATTATTATTATTATTATTATTTCTCTTTTTATTAAGTTAGAATTATTTAAGCGAACGAACGAGTGGAGATCACGTGACCGACCAAAAGTAACACTTTTGTGCATTTTAGGAAGATACGAATATCCCAAGAGCGACCTAGTCGCATATCCTGTCGTTCCTATAACTCGTCGAGCCCCGGGAAATTTCGTCGAATACGTATCGCGTACAGATGCGCAATGACGATCGATCAACCCTTTTCTTTCGTTGATGTTACATAAATACATGCATATCCAATTCGTCAATTTCGACGACGTCGCAAATTCTACTACTACTATTACTACACTACACTACTTCTACTACTACTACTACTACTACTACTACTACTACTACTACTACTACTACTACTACTACTACT
>JAITYT010001624.1:8445-27252 GCA_025433975.1 Liostenogaster flavolineata
AACGTTCAAATAATTAACGAGAGTGCACAAAGTACACTACAATCGTTCATAGAGTCGTAGATACGAAACCCAGAGGATTCTAGGAAAATCCACAGAATGCTACCCTAATTACTTTATTATCTGTTATAAAAAAACTTTGATTGAATGCAGGTTTGCGAGAGACTCGTTTTTTGTTCGAATGTTTAGCAATATTTCGCAAAGTACACTAGAACAGTCCTTAGACTCCTACACACGAAACCAAGTTTATTTAAATTTTTGTATCAGCTGGGATTTATACATGGTACAATTGTAAAAACTTAATTCTTTCTTACAGGGTTTTTGGTATGAATGTTTTTCCGATTTACATCGGTTAGAATACAAGGATTAGAATACAGTGGTGCTTTTGCATTCTTAATGAACAAGTATAGCGTTTTTGTATTGTGAATATGTATAAATATATCTAAATGAAACTTAATTGTAACTGCATAAAAAATTCGACACTCGGTAAAATAGAATTCATAGTTACCGATGAATTCTGTAGATTGTGGCAGAAATTTGTCTTACCGACGATTGCGATCAGTAATTAATAAAAATGTAAATGGTTCTTTGTACAATATCGTAAGTTTTATAAAGTTTTGAAAATGTCGAATTTGCTTTGAATTTTTGGCACAACGCTGCATTCGAACACGCGCATGTTTTTTATATACTTATAATACGCAATTAAATTTTCCTTAGCTAACGCTTGTGCTGAATGACATTGGAAAGTGCAAACTGAAATTTAATATATCAGAAACGTGTGCTCTTTCTCTTTCTTTTCTTTTTCATTTAATTAGAGAGAGTCACGGAAAAGCGTGACCGGGTATAGCTAGTAAGTAACAAAATTATATGAATATTTTATCGTTACGTCAGAAATAATTAAATTACTTTTGTTGACATCGATAGCTATTATTGTCTTAGTCTTTAATTCCTAAAAATTGATCTAAACTGGTTTCTGTAAATAATGTAACAATGAAATTGTTGGGAACGAACTAAATTTACAAAGTGAAGGTGCACCATAAGTGGCACGAGTGATATCGATAAGGTAAAGTCAACTGGTTGTATTTAATTTAATATAACTTATCGATGTCCAATTTAACTCTGTATTTGATATCAGTAATGCTAGAATGTTATCAGTATCTATTATAAAGTATAATAAATGTGGCGATTACGAAAGGTGCAAGTGAAACTTTACATACATTTATTTAATAGCATTCATATTTCGAGGATTTGTTACATTATATAAACATAGACATTTTGCTTTCACGCTAATACCTAATTTAATACCTACGTGTATAGAGCTGGTACTTCTAGGCATGCAGTATTCCAGTGTTATTTGGTAAAACGTGCTTCGCGGCAAATTTATACACATCCCTATGCGTTCTTGTGTTAATCGTTTTTCACACTTGCTTTATTCACCCTCACAACTTTCATTCGCACTCATCTTACTCACTATTTCATACATCTCTCGTTTTCTAGCGTTTTTCTTACTTCGTTCTCGACATTTCCTCTTTTTCACGCACGCATTCTTTCTTTCTTTTTTTCCCTTTTCGTTTCTCACCGATAGCTTATTCTATAGCCTCGCACTGTGGGATTGACAATATAGAATCGAGTAGTTGTTTTGAAAGCCTTATAATTTTATTCATTATACTTGGGGGAAAAGTGTGTTGGTCTTATATAGCAAGGTCCACGCTCGTTCGATGTAAATTTACACGAGGATGTTAAGAAACGATTAATGAAACACTGCCAGAGTCCGAGATACGAAGCGACAAGATCAAGACACGATTTTACAGATTTCCTCTGCTTACCCCATTGTCCATAAAATATTTCAAAGACACTTTCGAAACGGAACGTAGCAGTTGAAAGCGTAGATATAAATAGCGGCGGAAACGCATGCCTCGGAGCCAACACTCTTTTCAACGCCTTACGTGCACTCTCATTCTCCGATTATTATTGTCCGATATAGACGTATGCATCGCAATAAAATGTCATTTTCGCTCGCTATACGACACGTGAAGCTATCGCCAATAGTCTATGCAGTGTGTATGCTTTAACCACGGATATTTTCTCTCAAGCGATATATGCATACACTTTGCCAATACGAGTGGTGATCGCCTTATCTCGCGTTCGCTAGATTTTACTTTTGAATCTTACAAATACGCGACAATTGTCGTTAGTTCATGCTCCTTCGTGCTCTGAATTATTTAACATACATGCGCTTCTAGCTCGGCTAAACAGAATTTACTCAATGAAGTTACAGCAACGTTAAGTTAAGGATAAAGTAAAATAATACTTAGAGAAATAAATTGTTATTAATCTAAAATAAAACGTCATATAACTTATTTATAAATAAAACGTTACACAGAACTTATGCGACTATTAATACTATCAAATTATATTAATTTAGTATTTCGTTATAATACATCTATATATACTGCGGTATATACGGAGAAAGTAGTAACGAGATATTTGTAAGTTGTACCGATCGTATGATACAGTACGTACATACCGCATACATATAGATATATACGTACTGCAGACGATACCTTCCGCGTTTGCTCTTAATTTGGCAATCTTTTTGTCGAGATAGATGAAGTGAAAGTCAATAGACTGTCTGTATTTAAGTGTCAGATAAATGGTAGGTAAGTGGCAGTGAAATTCAGAGATTGTCGAAACGTACACGAATGTATAATTTTAAAGAAAAGATCACGCAACATAACTGTGCGCTTTAAAAACTCTTCCTTCTTAAAATGCGCACACAACGGTTGTGGAACTTTCTCTTAGACAGCGACGTAAAACATACGTAAATACTTGCAGATAAATGACCTGCGTTAGAGCGTTAAATCGATTGATAGTGCGAATCGAGTAAATGCAGTTCTCGTGCGAAATGAATAAATAGACATAAATACTGGCAGTGGATTATGAGAGATGGCTTGCAGAATAGATATTCGTCAACCGACACGTAAAACAAGCTATTCGGTAGTGAATTAAGTTAGTTCGAATTATATTTTTATACGAACCAATAGCAAACTACGATATATCATATAAATTATGCTCTTATACAAAAATAATTACTCGATTTCGTTTGCGAGTCATATAGAAACTCCGTTCAGAGTCACGATCGATCTTGGATTACATATTTAAAATTTATTTCGCGATTAATCAACATCAACAAAATGTTATACGATTCATTGTGAAATGCCACACATTATATGCTATTGAATCACTCAATGTCAAAACTAGCTAAATCCACGGTCTGCGCATATTGAGATATGCTAAGTATTTTTGAAATTCGTCGACCACGGATTTAATGAGTTTTAATATTGGCTGATTGCGTTGGATATTCCTTATTACGCGATTTTAATTAGCATTTCTCAGAGAGCGTTTGAAATAGTTCAGATCAAACACACTCGTACTCGTTTTTCCGTCGATTTGCTGTGACGCACTCAACTGCACCTTCGAACTAAATATTAGGCCGTAGAGAGGAGACATCGAAACATCGAGTTGTCGATTCATATGTAATTCAATTTGGCGATTCGTTTATTTTTATCGTAATGTTTTTTTTTACAGCAATTCGTCGCTTTTCTCAAAAATTAAGCTACATTCCCACTGCTGCTGCTGCAATGCGTTTCTAAAAGAAAAGGATTACGAACATCAAGATCGCTTATTTATTTACATATTAGCTGGTTAATATTATTAAAATGTATCGACCGTAAACGTATTTACTTATTATTAGTAGAACTGGATCAATATGGATATTAAATATCGATATCCCTGTAAATTACACACAATAAGTGATCGATACTATTCATTTGAAAGTATCGGATTGTACATATACATACATATATACGTCGACGATCGTTATTATTTCATGTTCAATAAAGGTAGAGAAAAACGTTGAATAACATTGATGCGGTGATATTAACTATCTCGATCTACGAGTTAAAGTTTTTGAAAAGCTGCAAAACAGCGCTATCTAAGATTCCTAGCTTGCTATATCAATCTACGATCGTAGAAATCAGTAAGTCTAAAGGAACACCTTTGTAAAAATCGATACGCGAATATTAATTGTCGTAAAAAAAGGCCGATATTCTAATGATATTCTTAGATAATAATAGCATCGTAGATCATAGCGGTATAAGGTACAAAATGATGGTAAATACTTAAAATCCGTCGATCAATCCAGTTCTAATTACCGAGATAATTATTCCGTCATATCTTTGTTAAGTATGACACAATAATAATAGCGCAGAGTCAACACAGCAGCACTGTAGCAAAATTTATGAAAAAGTACAGAAAGTGCAGGGACGCGCTGGATTGTTCTTCTTTTCTCGAACTGCCATTAAAGTTATTCGTTTCTTTTTTTTTAACTAAGACGAACCAACGGTAAAGTGCATGGAAAATGTTCCACAAGAAAAAACTATTTCCAATATCGTTAGCGTTATTCTAAGCCCAAAATCATCTCGAGAGAAAGAACGTATCTCGAGCGGTTACGTCACTCGGTAACAACGTTCCTCGCGATATCGACGCGTTGACTTTATCGATTTTCCACCTATATCGTTTCTGAATCAGTGTTTTTTGATGTACGCACTTGACGCAACCTGTAAGTATACGCGCGTTTTTTTTTATAAGATACGCGTGCACGCGCAAGCACGTGCGGATGCAATCCGTTATCGCACACGGACAGAGGATACGCGCGCGCTTGCGCTTCATCTCTTCCCACTTTGTTTCGCTTTGTAGCTATGAATCTTTAAAATCCTATAATGATACGAATAATAATATCTAATAATGCGTTAACTGCTTCGATATCGATAGTCCATACTTATGTACGTACAATATACTTTGCATTTTTTTTCTTTAATAATACATATCACACTGAGCCGGCTATGTGTGTCCATGTAGTTTTGGCCCGCACATCGTGTCACCCACTTTCGATTATGCATTGAGTCTGTATGAAGATGCGCTCGAGGGTGCCTCCTAATTTGTCCCTTTCCCACTGTCATTCGGCACTACTCAGTTGTGTAAAAAGTTGAAGCGAGGCGCGATCTTGGATAACGGGGTTCCTCTTTTTCTTCTCGTTACGCGTCTGGGCGGCGTGCGGTCCTTCGATGCTGCTGGCTAGTAACATTTCCGAGTGCACGTACATTTACGCACCAGATCGACGTCTTTCGTATACCGCATGCCGTCCGTACAAATTAAACGGACCTAAGAACGATTTGTTTATTATATTAAAATAATTGAAAAGTATGAAGTAGTTTGGATAAATAGTCGATGTTTTAGCTGGCGATCGAGATGAAATAAGTAGAGTTAGCGATTTATTTTCATTAAGTTGTATCTAATTATATTTTATAGTAATAGTAGCATACGTTATATCGGCTTTGATTAGAAATAACCGAGATTCGGCTCACCTTGCGTCGTTTAGTCTTCCGTGGTAAGCAGCAGGAATTGCCGCAACTTCCCCAACATTTGGCAAGTTTCACAGGTCGTCGACTTCGGCACCCATTCTCGCTGTAGTACTCCCTCGTGTGCTCTTTACGACACGTTGGTGCTACAACAGATTTTACAGCTACCTTAATTAACATTCGCATTTTACGGTATGAATTTATTTATATTCGAAGACGCGTACTTTTGGATTTGATAAATAATTCAACCACTCGCGTACCTTTTTCACAATATCGTCCTTGCCAGCCGGTCTGACACCTGCAAGTATAGTTATTTCCAAACAGCGACGGAACGCATTGCGAACCTTTCCGACATTCGTGTCCTACGCAAGGATCGGAAACACCAACGACAGGTATCGACACTATCATATCTGTTAATAAAATAACCCCGATGACTCTTTTCTATACCATCGATCTTTAAATCAGTTTCACAAATATACGAAACTTCTACTAACCGGAATGGTCATGAGCAATGTGTTCTTGTGGCAAGGAATCGTCGTCACCACTGTTGAAGATTCCTTCGGCTTCAACGACGTCTCTTGCCTCGTCGGCTTCTTCTTCGCTAGAGGCACATCCAGGAGTAATACGATGTATCTTTGCAGCGTTACTGAAGTCTACCAATTTGTGATTGATCCACATCTCGGAGATGCAGCCTTTCATAAATCAATCATACATTAAATAACGCTCACGTTCTAACGCAAGAGGTCATATCAAAACAATGCCAATCGCATCGTGCAACAAAAATTGTATTATAATTCTTCCGACTGAAAATACTGTGTAAAATAAACACGTAGTACCTCACCTTGAAAACTTGTAACGTTCCTCAAATGGAATTCGGAAAATGCGAGATTAGCGACTTCAGGTGACACGCCACCGACATACATCGGTGTAACGAGTTTTAAATATTCTCTGGGCCCTTCGTTAATAATGCTTCTGGCAGACCCGCGATCGACTCTCATTGTGAAATTTTTCTTGATTGCCAGAAGCTCGGCCATGTGAGGCTTGCCATCGGATACCATTTCGTAGCTGTACATCGTTGAGGTAGGGTAATTTCCTACATCATAGGAAACCCTAACGCGACCGTTGAAGAGCTCGACGGCAATATGCTCGCCATTTTGTCCGTCGTAAAGTAGAACCCCGTTTTCCTGCATAGTCGTAAAGACAATGGTCACGTTTGCCTCAGGCCTCGTGCGTAGCGGCTCAAGCTCGACCAGCGAGCTGTTGTCTACGAAGCTCAGACTCGTCAGGTACTCGCATCGTTTTCCTACGGGTAAAATTACGAATAGTAGCAGTTCTACGGATACGAAATTTATGTACGTTACGCGAATAATAAATTTAAAAAAAAACGAAAGATAACGACATCGTCCAAGCGTGTTTTACACACGATAAGTTATTTAGTTTCGATCTGTTCGACATCGTTAATAATTGTTTTACCGGTATAGCCGGGGTGGCACTGGCAAAGATAGTCCGCGGCGGAGGCAGGTGCTGGCTGGAAACAAGCACCGTATTGACAGTCGTGGTGGGCACACGGACTTGTCTGTGGATACAGCATGGCTGCCGAAGGTGCAACCTCGCAATATCTCCCTGTATACTCCGCCGCGCACTTACACTCGTAATTATTTATGCCGTCGATGCAAGTAGCACCGTTCTGAAAACAAGAAGCGTGATACAGTATGCAAATTATGTAAGAAAAAGTAAGATGTACACAAAGTCACGGATACTTAAAAACAAAACGATCGATATAAAATTGAAATGAACGGTTTCATCTATGATATATAGAAAAATTAGAAAGTTCAATTATTGGAAAATCTAAATCGTACCTGGCACATATGATCATTGCAGTCATCCAGGTTAATGGAACAATTGAGGCCGGCGAAGCCGATCGGGCATTCGCAGCTGTAGTGGGTCCCGTGGTCGACGCATCGGCCCCCGTTCTGGCAGGGATCGTGCCCCTTTGTGCAAAAGGGTATTTTTGTCTCGCAGAATTCTCCCATGAATCCTGAGGTGCACTCGCATCTATAGGCTTGGATGAGGTCGACGCAGGTTGCGTTATTGGCGCATTTGTTCGCCGCACAGTCGTTGACATTGCTTTCGCATCGGAGTCCCTCGTATCCGGGGGCGCAGTCGCAACTGTTACACATGGACTGAACGTCAATCGAGACATTGAGCTTGACATTCGGTCAAGCTAGATTCGCCAAAAGCTTCGTCACACTTTGGGGCTAACGTGCACGTCCCTTTTTAGTAACTTATATATCCTTGATTATCAAACCTACTACGTTAGGCATTGAATATGCCGTTATTCGATATATCTATGATCATGCATCTTCTATCTACTTTCTACGGTTTTGTAATGACCCAATAGCCCTCTTCCAAGCAATGTGTGTACAGTACATTTTTAGATTATGAAATATACAGGTCGATAGCGAATATTAATACGTTATTAAAAATAACACGTAAGAGAAGTATGTACACGAAAGATATAGACGACAATATTACAGAATTTTTGAAGAAGCTTTTGTATCGTTTAACGCGATTTTAATAGAAGAAGGAGAAACAGAATACTACGAGTTCTACGTCTAACGTATCCAACGTGGTGCCAAGACGAGCTACTGAAAGAATAAAAGTAACTTGGCTGGTAAATACCTGAATCTTCCTTCCTCCAGTACTTTGCAAGTTCCGGCGTTCTTGCAAGGATTTCCATAGCACGCGTCAATTTTATGCTGACACCGGTCCCCGTGATATCCTGGCGCGCACTTGCAACGGAACTGCCGATTCGGAAGCGCCTCGCAGAATCCTCCGTTCTGACACGGTGAGGTATAACACAGGTCGCACTTAGCCAGGACTTCGGCTGGCTGTTGCTTGGCTGCGCGGAAGAAAGGTCTACGATTAATGAGCAATTTTAGTACCCTACCGAGACGATGGGCCAAAAAACCACGAACTAAACAGACGGATCGCGTTGCACAGAGAAACTAAAAAACACCATCACGTGCGAGGACAATGAGGAGAGATTGCAGACCAGGTATGGGCAGGCTAAATACGAACCTCTACCTTCGATTATTATTTATTTCATATTCATTACAACGGTTGTTTGTAAGTAGCGTTCATAACTTCTGCTTTATTCAATGCAATGTTATTTCATTTAATTAAAAAAATAATAAATAATTAAATTTTATACGAATGTGATCGATATACGAAGTATAAATATATATTTGCTGCCTGGCCAAACTAGTTGCAATCAGATAGCATCTCGAGGAAATACTTACTTTTACATTGAAACGCGCTTGCTGGCGTTGTTAAGAGAATTTTATCTCTCATCGCTTGGGGTTCCATACATTTCGCTGTACCAGGCTCAACAAAATCTTGTTTTACCCATTCGGCCAACCATCGCATGCTGCAATCGCAGTACAGAGGGTTGGATCCAAGAGCGCTATAAACACCGTAATCGATTGGTCAATATTTTAGAACGAAGTAAAGTCGCTGTGTACGTTCAAAGTAAAAGTACGAAGTTACTTACAGGTGTGTTATAGACTTTAAATCATCGAATGCACCTTCCGGAATAACTGATATATCGTTTCCGTGAAGCGAACTATGAAAGAATATACATTTATAATATATATTTTATTAATATTACGCTAAAACGACTTCGTATTCTCAAGACGACATTATTTTATAAATGGGTTTTATAACAACGTTATAATATAAATGATTCTAATGTTTCAAACGAAAGCAAAACTTACATTATTCGGAGAGATTTTAAACCTGCGAGGGCATTCCGTTGCACGCACTGTAATTTGTTGTAGCTAATAATCCTGTAAAGACGACAGCGCGTAGAATCGAATCAAATCAATTATTCGAACGAAGAATTTTGATAAAATAATACGACTTACAGATGTGACAATTTCGTCAGGTTTCTGAATGTATCGTTCGAAAGCATTCCAATTTGATTATTGCTCAAATCACTGAAAAGAAGTACGACAAGACCATTTACATCGATGAAGGTACGATTAAATAATAACAAGTAAAAGTGAGAAGTGTTTTACTTACAGTTTGGTCAAAATCCTCAAGTGGTTTAATCTTTCTGGTTGGATAGTTCTGATATCATTCTCGTCCAAATACAGTTCCGTGGTTTCCGAAGGAATCCCTCTTGGAATTTCCGTAAGCTGAGATCTCGAACACCTTACTACGGATCCGGCGCAATTGCATTGGGGTGGACAGTAATCATCTCCAAGGCATCCAACGCTATCGTCTGAAACACGGAATACATTTGTCGTAATCTTTATAAATTTCCAATTACCATTAATGACGCTTAACGCGTTAAAAATTAATACAAATTATAATAATTACGAATTAACTAATTTCTCGTTAGAGTTTGACTTTTTAAAGGCTCAATACTTTTTCGACCGCTCATAAAATACGCCGAAGTTACACAAATATTATCCCTATCAATCGTACAATTATAATACGACGATATATTATAAGATAGACATCGTGACAGAAGGAAGGGAAAATATGTATACGTTCGTGCGTCTCGTTTTGAGGATAGTTCCTCGCTTCTGACTTTTTCTAGGGGAATCTCAGCTCCGGTAAATTCAAAAGCTCTTTTTTAACGAATCCAGACGCTATAACTACCGGTTACAAAGATACTATACATACTGTTGCACTTGAATTCATGATGTGGAATATCCTTAATGATGGCGTCCTTGAGTCGTGGCGGATCTTGACAACGACCGGCGTTACCCGTTATATTCCGTTTCCTAAGCCACCCGGCGTACCACGCGAGATAACAATTGCACGACAGAGGATTGCTTTGCATATTGCTGAAATTATACGTAAATATATTTATCATCAAAAGAAAAGTTTTATAATTATGAAAAAAAAGTTGTATTAATTTACAATCGGTATCTATTAAACGTTTAACGTTTATTTAAAGTACACAATAATAATTTTCATCCAACCGATGACTTTCTTTTTTCCAGAAAGAGTAGTACGCTTACATGGAACGCAAGTGAGATAATCCGTCGAAAGCACCTGGCATGACACACGTAATTGCGTTACCGTGAAGATTAAGAGATTTGAGACTCGTCAGTCCGGTGAACATTTTGTTATGCACTTCTCTCAGTCTGTTATCCGACAAAAGCCTGTAAAACAAAAACAGTTCGTCATTTAGAGAAATACTCTTTCGTCGATAAAAAGACGAGTATTGCCATAAAAATCCGGAATGAATAAGTACTATTTATATAATAATTTGTTCGATTATATTATTATATCCGCAAATGAATGCAGAGCCGAAAAAAAATAAAAAATATTATTACAATAACGAGTGGATCTAAATGTTACGAAAAGAGCTTTTTAAGTAGATACGGAAGCTCTGTACGTATTAAAGGTAATATTTTAAGAAATGACTTACAGGTCGGTCAGTTTGTGAGCTCCTTGGAAGGCGGACACCTCGATACGTGAGATTTTATTTTTTCCCAAATCCAGATGTTGCAATTCCGGTAATTTCTCGAAAAGGCCATCGGCTTTAATTTTGTCCAATTCGTTGTTGTTCAATAATCTAAAATACGCGAATACGAAAATGAAAAATAAGACCGTAGTTAGGGGTTTGTATTCAGATTTCCGCGTTTTTTTCGTCGAGTAAGTTATGCAGTATCTTTCGATAATGCGGGCGCAACTGCCGTCTTTTAACGGTGACTTTATCGATTAATCGAAAGCCATTACTCGTACCGATCAAACGAATTAAATTTCTAGCGCGAGGGGAACGACATTCCGACAACGACACCAAACGTCAAAGAGTCTTTCGTTCGGATCGTTTCACCCCAAATGCATAATTTAGATCGAAAGGCCTTCGTGGCTATTCGCAATTAATAATTCGCAACAACATATCGATGACAGCGCGATAAATAATACGAAACAATCGCCATGGGTGCGCGGCAGCTTTGATACTTTCGCGCTATACGCAATGTTAAATGGTTTGCGTTATGGCCGAACGATGACAGAAAATATGGAAGGCTGTCGAGTATAGTAATTTCGAACATGCATTTACATAAAATTGATGTCGCGTACATTGACTCCCTCGAGTGAAAAATAACGACGAGCGGTTGAAAGTGTTCCTCGTGAGAAGCTGATTTATAACGAAGATAAATGAAATGCGATAAATAGATGTAAGATAAAACGGAACAAAATAAAACGGAGAAAATCAGACTTACAAAGTCGACGTATAGACCGGTAGGTCTCGTGGTATCGAAGTTAGTTTCTTGTTGGAACAATCAACCGTAGCGCTGTTGCAAGTACAGGGTGATGGACACGCGCCAGGTAGGATGCATTCACCGGCCCTTTTCGTCAGAAGTTCTTCGTCACCTAGGAGAAGAACTGCACGGTGAGAAAAAATTTGACGATAATTGCCTGATCTAGGTGGTTCTCGATAGGCAAAAATCCAGGTGAGCGTCATTCATTATCGCGTTTCCCCCGAGGAACTAACGTTTATCCGATAACGAATTCGTCCTACGAATATCGTTGAATTTCTTTTCGTCCCTCGACATTCGAACGGAGAAATTTCTGTTGCACGTATAATTATGCGCGATGCAATCTTGCGGCGCATTAATGTATTAATAATGTATTTTAATAATTAATAATTGCGTTTTCGACCACCCATAAAATTATACAAAATTACACAGTACTGTAACATCGCAGCCGACCGTTCAATAATAATCGAGTGTTTAATATCACACTCTTGCATTAGCCACACGTATGCTCGTACGGGCGAGCAGCACGGCTATACAGAAATGATTCATTATTCCATTATGCCATACATTGCAAATTAGC
This sequence comes from Liostenogaster flavolineata, assembly GCA_025433975.1. Taxonomy (NCBI): domain Eukaryota; kingdom Metazoa; phylum Arthropoda; class Insecta; order Hymenoptera; family Vespidae; genus Liostenogaster; species Liostenogaster flavolineata. The sequence goes on from JAITYT010001624.1 coordinate 20,724, forward strand.
CGGTGTGATATAAGCGTGCATAACGATGTTGCTGATTCATCGTAAGGTATATATGCATATACACTTATATATAATAAATAATATATATATATATAAACGACATGTCGCACGCAGATCGATTTTAATGATTTTCTCCTCGTAGAACGAAAAAAATAACCGCGTTCGTTCGAGTAACGTTTTAACGTGGTTCTACAATTCAGAAGACATCAAAATACGATTGCCCGGAAAGACCGCCACTTTCTTCCTTTCTTCCTTCCTTCTTTGCTTTTTCTTTCCGTTCGTGTTTTTTCTCTTTTCCTTTAGTTTTTTTTCGCGAATCCTTCGTAAACCGCAAGGCGGAGGCTTTACGTAAATTTTTACCGCGACTGAAACGGAAGTTACGAAAGTTGCTTCCAAGTTATACGGCCAGAGCGTAAACTCTCGTTCAGAGAAACACGCATAACCGGAATATCTCTTTATGACAACGTAGGTGCGCACATATGTGTTTTCAAAATATCTATTTCTTAACGTTATTCACCCGCTCTGGTCGGCGTGAGCGCATGTAAGCGCGTACGTGTGTTCTCTAGAATTATCTTGTGTACGAGCAAAGTGCATTTGGGATAAGCGCAGGATCATGAAAAGGAAGAGAGGAGGAAACTTTCGACTATTACGCCTGAACACGTATGAAGCACACGTGGCTCTCGATGGAGAATATTATCGTGCGCAACGCTATCTATGGAAAGCGTAATCTGCAAGAAATATAATAAGGGAAGACGCATTCTTCGTTCGTTGTTTATTACCTACGTTATATTATTACGATTAACAATAACGAGTATTAAACGAATAAGCAACGAGTTTAAAAACAATGAAGAAGAATTTTCGTTACTTGTCACGAGAGCAGCCGTATAAATAAATAATTTTTATGTAACGATGTTTATCGTAAAGGATTCATTTAAAAGTTGTATTATCGTTACATTCTATAGGGAGAATTTCGTACGACGTGTCGGTAATCAATACGTTTACTAACATTATAGTAATTCGATTACATAATAAGAATTTTTTTTTATTATTTAATCTATTCTTTTAATTATTTTTGCGAATTCATACGGTTCGGTGTAACCACTTGTACGTCGATTATCGAAAATACTCAGCTTCGTATAACGCGCGCGCGAATCGCGAGAAAAATAATTTTACGTTCCTTCGTCGATTTATTTCCGTGCCTTCGTGGAAGCGTATTTCACAATAAAAACGATTAATCTTAAATTACGGCTAATTGAACGTCGAAGTGCCGTTATTATTATCCATTATTCCGTTATAACATCGATGCATAATAATAAATTAATTAGTCGCTACATTTAATTTCGTGGTATGGTAAAAGCACGCAGCGTGCCCGGAAAACGATAATAATATTAATTCGCCCTATAACAAATAGATACCGATGGAAGGATTTTACGTTCTCGATAGTGCTTACGCTCGCGACAATGCATGGAATGCCGACAAAAATATTGTTAATCAACAGACGTCGAACAGTCGTCTCGAGATCGCGCATAGAGCGGAGAAATGGATACAGTCTCGACGAAAGACACGCGATTAACCGAATAAAATAGTAAATCTGAATGTATCATCACGAGCACGTTCGAAAGATTTTACCGAACGAGAAACGCAACTACTCTGTTATCGTAGCTCGTAATTTCTCGCTTGGACATCAATAAATAGCGTGTTTAACGGCTTTCGTTAAAGCTATATTACATATTACTAAAGCAGTAAATTAACAATGAAATCACACATTCTCATTGTTAACACAAATCTCTCGGATAACGACGATACGAGACTAATGACAAAACTACCGACCTGTGCACTGTCCTGCCGAAGTTATAAGAAGAGATACCGAAAAGGTCGAAGCGTGCTTACCCTTACATTTGAACTTCTCGTCCCGCATTAAATCGATCTTCCGTTTTTGCGCTCTCTTCGGCGACTCGCACTTCGCACCTGACGTCTCGATGGGATTTGCGTGGAGATAAAAGCTCAGCCATCGCAAATTGCAGTCGCAAATGAAAGGGTTCTTTGCTAGATGTCTGCGAAAAAGTAAGAAATTGCGAAACATTTTACAAGCGTACCTCGCGTTTCGCGCGCCATCAAATCACTCTACTTGGAGCGTAACGTCTCCGAGGCGCGGTACATCTTAAACGCGCGTCCACGCAATTTACGATATTACCAAAGGACTCGTGGTAAACGAGCACGACGTTGGAGAATCCAAAATTACGACGAAGTGCCCGTAACCAACGAAAAATCTTTCGACACTCTAGACAAACGAATAATATACGAACAGCGTTCTGATGCTCCGCAGATTGTCGAAGGTTCCATTTGCCAGTGACTTGATGTTGTTATCGTACAGCGACAAAACCGTGAGGTTGATCAGATCTTGAAACAAATCCGTCCGTATGCAAGAGATCTCGTTTGCGTTCAGCAATCTGAAACAACGATCGTTCGTTTACCCGAAAGTTTGACGCAACGACGCTCGATTAAAGATGCGCGTGATCGGTTAAAATGTTACTCACAGCACGTTCAAGTTCGTCAGGCCTTGAAAGAGACCGCCAGGAAGCTCCGAGATCTTGTTGCCGTAGAGAACTCTGAAACGGAAAGTTCGATTATCGCGTCTCCTTACGCGAATAGCCATTTACAAGTAGACATTTCGTTTACGTACAGCGATTGCAAGGATTTCAGGCCGTGGAACGCGTCCGACGCTACCTTTTTGATCTTGTTGTTGCTGAGATCACTAAAACGTGAGAGAATATCGAAAATGAGTTTGGATCCGCATTAAGGCAGCGAAAAGGATCTATCGGCCGATTATAAACCGGTTTAATCGCGAACGTCACTCACATTCTTCGCAATTTTCTGTACGGCGAGAAGGCTTTCGGTGGGATCTCCGTGATGCCGTTCTGTTCCAGACGCCTGCGTGCAATCGATAAAACATGAAAGAGACAGAACGATATGAGAAGAGATCAGAGAACACTCTCTTTTTCGATCGTTTAAACGTAAAAGCGCAAAGTGGCTGTCGATGGCTAGAACGATATCCCTCCGACAGAAACGCAGTCGCATTTCGTTGCCTTTTAAACGCTCCCGACTAAAACGAGGAGTTCGTTTTTACGCTGTATATTTCGATACGGTGCTCCTATCGAGAAACGGACAACGGGAATAAATCGTACGCATTAAATTTTACGAGAAAGCGATCGCGAAGTTAGGAAATTCGTACTTTCCTTCGATCTCAATCGGTATCGCGAAAAACGACAAGGACGATTATCGCGACGCGGTTATCAGCCACTATCGCGCGAACTTTATCGAAAAATTTTACGAACAATTCCGTGGTGTCCTCCGGTAGATGGGTGGGCACCGCGGTCAGCGAGTTCTTCCTGCAATTAACGATTCCGTTGGTGCATCTGCAGGGATGCGGGCACTGCGCGTTGCATTCGGAGCCCGCTTGATCCGCGAGGCCGGAACACTTGAGCTCGTGCTCCTACGAGAAAGAGAACGATCAAAACGGCTGGCAGGAGGAAGGCATCGATGGTATCTCGAAATCGATAGATATCGAGAACGAGCGCGGAGTCGGTGAGAAAGAACGATCGAGATGGAAGCAAGGAGAGAGCGAGAAAGAGGATGGATCCGTGTTCGAGCTATCCCCTTGTGCGCGTGTTTTACTTTCTCCGCATCGAATTCGACGTTACGTTACAAGACGATCTAAAAGCAATCTTCTGTTCGTACCTGCAGGTCCGCGAGATACCGATCCTTCAGATGCGTCGGCGAGTAGCAGCGTGTGTGTTGGCCGAGGGACGAATAAGTCCTGAGATGATGCGAGAGCCAAGTTAAATGGCAATCGCAAGCGAACGCATTTTCAGCCAGTTTCAAGATGCGCAGGTGCGACAGTCCCGTCAGCATCTCCTTCCCCAGGGTCGTTAACTTGTTGTTGTTCAACATTCTGCAAGAAAGCGACGATGGAACGTCATAATAACGTAGCGTGCACTTTCCCTTCCCTCAACCTTGGTGTTTAGCGATTCCAGGACGTGTCGGTTTTACTCGTAACTTTTTTCTCGTTCTTTCCATCTCGTCGACAGTTGATATCTATCATTTCTATTCCGATTTAGATACCGATTCGGAAAGAAACTCGAAAAAAGACGAGAACGCGACCGACCGCGTCCCCATTTAGTGATTACTTACAAGACCTCCAGGTCCCTCAGCTCGCGTATCGACGTCTCATCGATGCAGGTTAGCACGTTGTTGTCGAGTGACCTATCGGCAGAAAAATCTCGTCAGAAGGGAGAGCGGAGGTCGCACAGGGCTCCGCGACATAATTTATCGTCGTTAGCGAAAGGTGTCGCGTCGTGACACGAACAGAAACGACGGAATTTCGAGGAACGGTCAAGCGACCCGATGCTGTAATTTCGAAGTTTACAAAGCAACCACCCTCTCCCCGGGACTCCTTCTCCCGGGCAGGTCGTTTGGCGATTCACGAGCAGAGTACTCGTCCAAGTTAATTGAAATCACTCGAGGTACGACGGTTACATGACTTTTCGATTACACCGTACACGAAGAGCCACGGGATCCTGTTAAACGTTGTTACCAGGAGAACGCAAAGTCCTTGGGAATATATACTCACAGCTGCTTCAAAGCGGAGACTCCCCTTAGCGTCTTCGGCCCTATCGTAGCGATCTGGTTGTAACTCAGGTCCCTGAAACACGAAGCGTGGAAACCTTTTACTATGTACACGACGTCGAACTCTACGCGTAGAAAATGATATCTTTCTACGTCGAGACGATTAACGCAGGCTACGAGATGAACAAGTTCGATCGCGAGAAGCGATTTTCGACGACTGAACGTCGGAAATTACCTTGTAAATCGTACGAAAAACCAAGCGTATTTTCATCCTAAGATTATTAATTGCGTTTGTCGTTTCGCATTCTATTTCTGCTAGTCGATTGATTATCATAAACGATTATTGTTTCGCATGGTAAAGTTATTTGAATTGGATGCAATTCGATACATGTTTGCTAAGCATTATTATAAACATACGCAAATTACGTCATTTTATGTACATTCGATATACCGCAAATGGGTTAAAAAAATACACGGCTGTTAAGATAATACGTTACTTCGTATTGTTGCCTGTTTTCTACGATCTTTTTTTATCTGCTCGATTAAAAATTATTTAACAAGCTTAACAAGAGCAAAACGATTAAAAAGAATAATTCTATCGCTTTCTACTTTTCACATATATGAAAATATAGAAATAACGCCAACAAAAATACACGAACGATCGATAGTTCATTCACGCGCGTATAAAGGTCATCATCGTCCTGCTGATACTTTTCCTACGATCCCTCCAGCATAAGGCGACAGCATCGATGTCTCGGACATCGTCGGCTTGGCACGACGTCAGAATCAATCGACTTTAAACCCGACGGACGAAGCAAGCCCCAAGATCTCGTGTCGCTCGATCGCCTGCGGCGTATGCCCCTGTTCTTCCCTCGACCTTTCAAACTTTTTCCCCTAGGTGGTCGACCGCGTGCACGGTCCAACTTACCACCATCGCCGATGGGTAAGCGACACCGGCTCGCTCCACTTTCCAGCGTCGCACTTAGTCGCGAGTTCGCTCTACATTTTTGATAAATTATTCAGATCGTCGGACGTCGCAGTTACGCGGAACTCGGTGACACCACAATGAACTCGAGACCGCATGAACAAGAGAAAACATCGAGAAGAATCGCCTTGAACCTTTTCCAATCGATGCCAAAATATTCGCCATGTCCGAACAGAAACAGTTCTTCAAGGACGCTTCCTCGTACAGTTCGGAATGGTTTCGTTTAGCAGCTTCGTTACGCATTTCATCCGCTACGAAAGTTACTGTAAACGATTTAATTTCAATAAATTAAAGACAAATTTATATTTTTTGATAATTCGTAAATGAACGAATGAAAAATAATGAAACGATTACGTTGTAGGTTAGGTTCCAGAAACATCCGTCCGCATCGGTATTTCACGCTTTTATTATTGGAAGCATTGATTAAAATTTAAGAAGATACGTCGAAAAAAAAGACATTGATTTCGTAGGTCGATAATTACCGATCGTAATTAGTGATCGATAATCGATTACGATAGTACTAATTACTACCGCTGGTGGCGTTCCGAGCGCTTCGAATTTGAATTGGATTTGAAAATTTGTATCTCTTCTCCCATTGGTCGTCTTCCTTTCCTTCCTGGACACGACGCGGACAACAGCAGCTCTCGTGGCGTGAGTCAATAATTTTCGATTTAATTTATAATATCGCGTTCGAAACCGATCATGAATGTCTAATTGCTTAGTATTCGATCGTGTCTTCACTTTTCTGAGTTTCCAACATCGCGAAAGTTGTAATTATATCGAAAAACATCGTTAAATATTAGTAGCATCGATCTGATGATGACGTTGCAATATTATATTCCTATAGAGAATACAAGTCGGCATTAGAATTGTCGCTTTTATTTTTAAAAAGACTTATCTACTTCGTATTCGATGGTG
>JAITYT010001656.1:7750-17954 GCA_025433975.1 Liostenogaster flavolineata
TTGGGCCGGGGTACTAATAGGCCGGGACTATTACCAGGTCTGGACCTGAACTTGGACCGGGTCCTGTTCATCATCCTTGACCTGGAACTAGCGCAATACCTGTACCTGGACCTGGCTCTCAAGCTAGCCCTCAAATTGGACAGATCCTAGAACATTATCCGGTCCTGGACATATCCCTAGACCAGGACCTGGGCCTGTTCCTGGACCTTGTCCTAGACCTAGAGCTGGCCTTGGACTTGGGAGAAGCCTTGGATATAGTCATAGCCCTGGATCTGGTCCTGGATTGAACCTAGCCTTGGGCCGTGTCCTAGGCCTGAACATGGACATAGTCCTGGACATGGAGTTAAATCTTCACCAGAACCTAGCCCTGAAAATGGGATTAGACCTAGAACTGGATTTGTAAGTGGACCTAGCCCTCGACCTAGACCTGGTTCTAAACCAAACCTAGCCTGACCCGAACCTACTCCCTTACCTGGGGCTGGACCTGTCTCTTAACCTAATCATAGATATGGACCAGGTCCTAAACATTTATTTAGCTCTGGACTTAGCCACTCTAGTTATCTAGGAGCTGGATCATATTCTAGCTGTAGGGCTGGACTTGGATTTAGATAAGTCCTTGACTTGGGCCTAAACTAGACTTTACCTAAATTTTCCTAGACCTAGACCTGTTGTTGGGCCTGGTTATTGACCTGGACCTAGAACTAGACATAGACCTAGGCTTGGTCCTAAACCTTGCACTAGACCTGGACCTGGGTTAATCCTAGATCTGAACCTGCTCCTGGACCTGGACGTAGTCGTAGCCCCAGACCTAGCCGTTGACTTAGTCATAAACCTGGATATAGCCTTGGACCTAGTCCTTCAACTTGACCTGGACATTGCCTTAGCTCTAGACTTGGACTTAGGTCTGGACGTTGCCCTAGACATACCCCTGCACCTGGACCTGGTCCCGGGGCTAGCCCTGGACCTACCTCTATACCAAAACATGGACTTGTATCTGGACTAGTCCTAGACCTAGCGCTTGACCTGGACCTTGTTCTTTACCGGTATCAGGAAATACACCTAGACCAGGACCTGGACCGAGACCTAGCTCACGACTTTGAGCTATTCTTGACCCGAACCTTGCTCTGTAACCAGCTCTTGACTTAGACCTTTACCTTACTTAGACTTGGACTTGGACCTGGTTGTAGACCTGGAGCCGGTCTTGGACTTGGAGGAAACCCAGAATTTAGTCATAGTCCTGGAATTGGTCATGGACTTGAACCTAGCCCTGTTTTGTGCCCTAAGCTTGGACATGGATCTAGTCATAATCCAGGACGCGGTTCTGGACTTGAACCTAACCCTGGGCCGTTCCCTGAGACTGCACATGGACGTGCGCCTTGACCTAGTCGTATACTTCGGACTGGACTTGCAGCTAGCCCTTAACCAAGTATTAGACCTGGACCTAAAGTTAAATCTTCACTTGAAATTAGCTCTGAAACTGACTTCAGACCTAGGCCTGGACCGGAACCGGGACCTGGACCTAGACCTAGTCCTGGATATGAACCTAACCGTGAACATTGCATTAGGTCTAAACTTAGACCTAAACCTAGATTATGGCCTGAAACTGGACCTGAAATAGCACAGCACCTGGACCTGCTCTTTGGCCTATACTTAGATTTGCACCTGGTCCAGGACATGGATCTAGTTCTGAACCTATTTCTAGACCCGGACCTTGTCCTGGAGTTAAAAAATGACCTAGACTTACAGTAGTCTTAGACCATAAACTGCTCTTGGACCTGGAATTAGCTATGAAACCTTGCCCTACTTAGCCACTAGCCCTAGACCTGGACTAGGAGCTATACCTGTAGCAGGAGCTATTCCTCGACCTGAACCTAGCCTAGAACCTAGCCCTACACCAAGGCATGGACTTGAACCTGGACCTGGTCGTGGAACTAAAAATAGCACTTGGCCTGCCCTAGACCTATATCTGTACCTGAACCTCCCGCGGTACCTCAATTCTGTGCTTAATCCTACAGATGGAACTAGTCATGGAGCTAGACCTAGCCTTTGACCAATCCCGAGACCTGGACATGGTCCAGGCCCTAGACCTAGACATGTACCTGCTCCTACACTTATCCATAGACCAGCATCTGATTCTGGAGTTGGACCTGTCTTTGGACCTGGTCCTGGACCTGGACCTAAACCTAGGCCTGGACTTGAACCTAGACCTTGACATTGAACTTGACCTGGGCCTGATCTTTGAGCTGCGCCTTGTCCTGGATCTAGACCTAGCCCTGGAATTATTCTTTAATATAGATCTGTTATGGGCTTGATTTTAGACCTGAACCCTGTCTGGTACTATACCTATTTTTTTACCTATCCACAGACATAACCTGCTCCTGGACCTGGGCCTAGCCTAGGAACTGGCTACAGGACTGGACGTGGTCCTGGACCTGAACCTAGCTCTATACATGGACCTGGTCCTAGACCTTTATCTAGCCTGGATCTAGCTCTAGACATAAACATGGACATGTTCCTGGACCTAGACCTAGCTCTGGACCCAGCCCTTGATCTGAACCTGGAACAAGACTTGACCTGGGCCTGCTACTGGTCCTCGTACTGGACTTTGCCCAGGACCTATCCTTAGACCTGGACCTGGATCTGGACCAAGACCTAAACATAGACCTGGTTTTAATCATGGTCCTAGACCTAGACATATGTCTTGACCTCTCTTTAGATCTGACTTGGTCCTTGACCTGAACCTGCACCAAATATTAGGCCTGGACCAAGTGCTGAGCCTAGATTTGACCTAAACCTAGACCTAGGGTTGGACCTGGACCTAGCTCTGGAACAAGCCCTTGACCTAGCTTTGGACCTGTACCTGAAAAGAGTCCTGTTCTTTAACCTAAACCTCGACCTGGTCTTGGATCTGGTCCTGAAGCTAGTCCTATCCCTGGAACTATTCCTGGACATGTACCTAAAGCTGAGCCTAACCCTAGACTGGTCCTGGTTTTAGACATTTATCTAGCCTGGATCTAGCTCTAGATATAAACATGGCCATGCTCCTGGACCTAGCTCTAGATATAAACATGGAAATGCTCCTGGACCTAGACCTAGCCCTAGACCTGGACCTGGACCTAGCTTAGACGTGAACCTGGAACAATACTTGACTTGGACCAACTACTGCTCCTCTTACTGGACCTAGCCCAGGACTTATCCCTTGTCCTAGATCTGTAATGGGCATGGTATTTGACCTGAATCTTATCTGGTCCCAGACCAATTTTTTGACCTATTCATTAACCTGGACATGCTCCTGGATTTAGAACTGCACCTAGACCTAGGCCTAGACCTGGAACTAGTCCTTGATCTAGCTCTTGACCTGGACCTAGAAGAGGTCCTGTTCCTTAACCTGGAACTGCAACTGGTTTTGACCTGAATTTGGACCAGGTCCTTGACCTGGAATGGACTTACACATAGACCTGCAGCTAGTTCTGGACATTGACCTAGACATAGTCCTGGTGTTGTACCTTGACCTAGCTCTGGACCTATCCCTAGACCTAAAACTGTTCCTGGACCTGGACCTAGCACCGGACCTAGCCCTGAAACTATACTTAGACCTAGACCTTGAGAGTCTCCTGAACCTGGAGCTAGATGTGGACATGGTCCTGAACCTGGACATTGCCAAAGACATAGTCCTCAACCTGGACTGGAACCTGTAACTAGGCATAGGTCTGGATCTAGCCCTAAGCTTGGACCCGGACCTAGACCTTGACCTGGACCTGGAACTTGTTCTGGACCTAGCCCACGACTTAGCCATTGTCCTGGTTCTGGTCCTAAAAGTAGGCCTAGACCTGCTCCTGGACATAGACCTAGCGTTGGACCTATTCCTAGACCTGGGATCTGGTCCTGAACTTAGATACAGCCGTGGACATTGTCCTGGCCCTAGTCCCAGCTTTTGGCCTGACCTACAATCCAATGTGGACCTGGAGCTGGACCAGGAACTGGACCTTGATCTGGACCTAAACAAGCTCCTGGATCTGATTCTGGAGTTGGACTCGGACCTGCACCTAGACATAGGCCTGGAACTGGACCTCGACCTGGTACTCGTCCTCGTCGGGACCTAGCCCAGGACCTAGATATAGGCATAGAGTTAGACCTGGACCGTGACCTAGCAACAAACCATGACCTGGACCTGGCTCTTAACCTAACCATAGACTTGGACCAAGTTCTAGACATTTAATTAGCCCTGGACTAAGCCCTAGACTTAAACATAGACCTGTATCAGATTCTCGAGCTAGGCCTGCAACCTCGACCTCATCCTGGACGTGGACCCGGACTAGTCCTAGACCTGGACTTAAACCTGGACATTGACCTTAACTATTCCTAGATCTGGACCTGTTGTTGAACCTGGAAATACACCTGGACTTTCTCCTAGCTTTAGGCCTAACCCTATACTTAGACCTGGAGCTGCTCCTGGACTTAGACCTAGCTCTTGACCTATCCGTAGACCTGGAACTGAACCTAACCCTAGACCTAGACATAGACGTGGTCCTTGAAAGGGTCTTGTTCATTGACCTGAACCTGGTCCTGGATTTAGACCTACCTTTTGACCTCTCCATAGAAACGGACCTGGACAGAACTTACTTACGACCTTAGTACGGAACTTTAGTTTGAACATAGTATGGAAACGGACTAGACATTGGCTTGGACTTTGACCTGATCCTAGACTTGATCTGAACCTGCACCTATGAATGGACTTCAACCTGAACCAAGACTTGAGCTGGACCTACTCCTAGTTTTCGTTCTGGTCATAGTCCAGTACCTAACTATAGGCCTGTACTTGGTCTTGGACTTGTACCTGATCCTTGACCAGAACCTGGAACTAGACCGATAACTCGTACTAGCCCTAGACCTGGAACTAGCCCTTGACCTAGCCATTAGCCTGGGCCTGGTTTTTGTTGTGCACCTAGCCCAGGTCCTAGCCCTAAGCCTGGAGCTATCCCTAGACATGGATCAGATTCTGGAGTGTGACCAGGTCCTGTTTCTTGTCATGGAATTAGCGTTTGACTCTGCCATTGGCCTGTACCTGGACCTGCACCTAGACGTTGGCCTGGACTTAGAGCTGGGCCTACACTTGACCCGGTTCTAGACCTAGGCCTGGACCAGAACCTACCCATACACCTAGCTTTAAACCTGGTCCTGGTCTTCGTTTTGGACCTAGGTATTGGCGTGGACCTAGATCTAGACCTGGACATAGCCTTGGACTTATCTGTTGACCTAGACCTGTAACGACCATTTTTTTTTTGCCTTTTTTATAGAGGTCAGGGGAAATGCATTTGCGCATACTCGGTCCCCGCAGACCCGAAGGTGTACGGGGCATGGAGTGGTGTGGGACTCAGGGGTGGTGGCTGAACCACCCCCCCCCCCACTACCCACTAAAACCCCTGACCTCTTTTTGCGGCGTCCCCCCCGTAGGGGGGCTGATGGGACTCTTTACGAAGTGGCCCCCGCCACCGGCTCGTCGTTGCCAACTCGCCGCGCCTACAACCGCCGAGTTATGCTTCAGCGTGTCCACGCACGGTCGATGTCGACGTCGCGCGCCTGCTTGTCTCCCTAGATTCGGGTTCCCGGCTTCCGGCATGTCGCTTAAGGACCATCCGCCTTGACAGTATCTGGCATCCTTTCAGTCCGCACCCTTGATCTCTTCGCTTCCCTCGCTCCTCGTCCTTTTTTTCTCGTTCTTCCTTTCCCTTCCCGTACTCCGAGTACCTTCTTCCCCGGCGGGTGCTCCGGATCTGGATCCGCGTCCGATCAAGGGGTTGTTTTCGGCTGTCTCCCGCGCCGTCCTGTCCCCGCCCTCCACCCCTCTCCCCGTCCCTCGCTGGGTGAACACGGGAGTCCTATTGTTCCCCCCCCCCTCGACCGGACCCCTCGCCCTGGAACACCACTATTCATCCTCTTTCCTGCGGTGAGAGTCGTTAATTTCGGCCAGTTTATCGAGTGAAGGGCTTTGAAGTATTAATTTGTCGCGTGTTGGGTTGGAATGCTGGGATGCGGAGCGTTGGGCAAGCGTTAAGCGAGTGTTTCGTTAGGCTGTTGGTTGTTATGCTGTCAAGTGGTGTTGCGTGTAGGTGTACGATTGTTAGTGGTTCTTGTTAGTTTGTTAGTTGACGTGCTAGATTGTTAGTAGGTAAGGGCTGGATATATGAATCAAAGACTGAAGATCAAACCCAGACTCGTTCCGTCGTTTCCATCACCTGTCTCACGTACGCGCGATCCCCGGTGCGTCGAGGTGATGATAATGATGATGTTGGTTATGATGATGATGACGATCTTGATGCTGGATGGCGTCCGTGGCTGTCGATGCACCCACTGTTGGCACACTTTTTCGCGTTCACCCCGTTGGTAACGGCTCAGTTTCAGATCTCGACGTCGTCGGTTTAACTTTATCCGCGTCAAAGACACGCACGCCCGCACGAACGTACGCTTTTGGTTATCACTTGTTCGCACGCTCACCCACTCGCTGGCTAACTAACCAACTGACTAACTAACCAGCCAACCAACTAGCTGGCCTCTACCTAACTACCTAACTATATAACTAAGTAGCGATCTAGCTAGCCAACCAGCCAACCAGCCAGCCAGTCAGCCGGCTCAGCTGCCACTCTGTCACTCTGTCACTTTGTCACTCTGTCACTCAGTTACTCTGTCTCTTTGTCACTTTGTCACTTGTGTTATTGTGTTACCCTGACACTTTCTCAGCCCTCCTCCCTCCTTCTTCTTTCTTTGTTTACGTCCTTGCATCTTGTTTTATGTTTTACCTTTGCTTATTCGGTGGCCCGTGGGTGGCTTCTGCATAGTGTGATATATGTGCGTTGCGGTATGTATTTTTTCGGCCAGCGTCCCCTCGACTGCTTCATTTCACACGTTATTCTTCTTTCTTCATTTCACATCTTCTTTTTCTTCGTCCTCTTCTTCCTCTTCTTCCTCATCTTTGACTTGCTTACTGCGGCGGCAGTGCCGCGGGCTGCTCTTTGTTCTCCGCTCCCTGTTTCCTTTTTAATAGAGTCCACAGGTCGCGGATTAAGCCTCCTCATCACGTCAAGGTGGCAGCCATCAAAGAGGAGACCTGTAACGACCAAGGTCTTAGTTCTCCATCTTGCCCTGGACATAGCTGTATTTCCTGACCTATCCCTACCCCTGAACCTGCTCCTGGAGCTGGACCTGCACCTACACCTAGGCTTAAACCTTGCCCTAGACCTCGACCTGGACATAAACCTGGCCCTAGCCGTAGACTTGAAATTGGACCTGGACCTTGCCCTAGAAGTGCACCTGAGTCTTGACTGAAATCTAGTCCTAGAACCCAGCCTGGACCTGTTTCTGGATCTGGACCTCAATATGGGCTAGGACCTATTCCTTGACCTTATCCTGCTCTAGGAGATAGACCAAGATCTGTACCTGCTTTTGGACAGACCTAGCTTTGGATCTAGTCATTGACCTAGACCTGGCCCTGGGCCTAGACCTAGCCTTGTCCTGGTCCTACACCTGGTTAAGCTACTGGACCTGGAAGTAGCCTTGGACTTACCTCTTGACTTGAACCTAGAATGGGCCTGGTATTTGAGTTTGACTGGCATACAGCCCTAGACCTAACGATAGGCCTGGACATGGACTGCACTTGTAACTGGACCTGGACCTGGACCTTTAGCTAGACATATGCCGGGACCTGGATCTTGACCTGGATTTGCCTTAGACATAGAACTAGGCCTGGACCTGGGCCTATACTTGACCTGCACTTGCTTCTGACCTAGTCCTAGCTTTGGACCTAGATCTTGACCTACACCTGGATCCGCATCTGGACCTTGACCAGGTCCTAGGCCATTATCCATCTTTGGACCTAGCCTTAGATTTAGACCTACACCTGGTCCTGTACCTAGACCTAGCCCTGACTTATTCCTTTACCTAGATCTGTAATGGGCTTGGTCTTAGACCGGAACCTTGTCTGGTCTTGGATCTATTTTTTGACTTATCCATAGACATGGACCTGCACTTGTACATGGACCTGGAATTAGTCCTTGACCTAGCTTTTGACCCGGACCTGGAAGTGGTCCGGTCTTTATCCTGAACCTGAATCTGGTTTTGGACCTGGATTTGGATAAGGCCTGCACCTGGACCTGGGCCTGGACCTTTACCTAGACCTGCAGTTAGTCCTAAACCTTGACCTAGACATAGTCCTGGTCTTGTACCTGGATCTAGCTTTGGACCTATCCCCGGACATGGAACTGGACCAAAACCTGGACCTTGCCCTGGACATAGAACAGGACTTTAAGCAGAACCGAGCCGTTAGCCTGGGCCTGGACCTAATCCTACACCAGAAACTGGTGGAATACCTTCTCTTTAACCTAGCAGTGAAACTAGCTTTTGACGTAGACCTGGAAGTGTTCTTGAACCTGAAGCTAGATTGGAATTTTTCCTGGACCTCGACCTAGTCCTGGATGTAGTCCTGAACCTGTACATATCTCTAGGACCTAGCCCGAAGCCTGGACAAGGACCTAGACTGTCGCCTAGACCTGGAACTAGCCGTTGACCTGGAACTGGTCCTGGAATCGGACTAAGCCTTTGGCGTAGCCCTTGGTCTGGAGCTGTACATAGACCTATACCTAGACCTAAAATTTATTCTATCCCTATGCCTGGACCTGTTCCTGCTCCTGGTCTTTGTACTGGACCTAGCCCAGTCGAAGCTGTAGAGGCCTGGATTAGATCTTGGAACCGTACTTAGCACTAAATATGGACCTGGTCGTAGACATTTATCTATTCCTGGACCTAGCTGTAGTCATATGCATGGCCCTGCTACTGGAAGCAGACCTAGCACTGGACCCAGTGCTGAACCTGGACATAGACCTGTAACTAGCCCTTGACTTTGCTGTTGACCTGCACCTAAAAGGGATCCTGTTCTTTAATTTGAAACTGGACCTGGAGCTGGACCAAGACTTGGACCTGGTCGTGTACCTAGGCCAGAATCTAGCTCTTGACCTGGACCTGGAAGGGGTCCTGCTCTTTAACCTGAAGCCTTGGTCTTGGTCTTGCACCTGGACCTGGACCTGACGTGAACCTAGACCTGTACCTACACTTAGAGCGGGATCTAGACTTGGACATGAATCTGATTTTGACGTTGGACCTGGTCCTGGTTCTAGTCCTGCATATAGCCCAAGACTTTGCCATTGGTCTGGCCCTGAACCTGGACCTTGACTTGATCTGGGCCTGATACTGGTCTTTCTTCTGGACTAAACTAAGGACCTAGCTATAGGCTGGACTTGGTCTTGACGCTGTAATAAGCCCAACTTCCTGAACCTGGCCCTAGACATAAACATGGACCTGCTTCTGGACTTAGACCCCGCTTTGGACCTAGTCATTGACCTTGACCTGGTCCTGTACTTGGACCTAGCCCTGACTTATCCCTTGACTTAGATCTGTAATGGGCTTGGATTTAGACCTGAACCTTGTCTGGTCTTGGATCTATTTTTTGACTTATCCATATACATGGACCTGCACTTGTACATGGACCTGGAACTAGTCCTTGACCTAGCTCTTGACCCGGACCTGGATGGTCTCCGGTCTTTAACCTGAACCTGGATCTGGTTTTGCACCTGGATTTGGATAAGGCCTGCACCTGGACCTGTGCCTGGACCTGAACCTGGGCCTGGACCTAGACCTGGACCTTCACCTAGACCTGCAGCTAGTCCTGGATCTTGACCTAGACATAGTCCTGGTCTTGTACCTGGACCTAGCTTTGGACCTATCCCTAGACATGGAACTGGACCAGAACCTGGACCTTGTCCTGGGCATGGACAAGGACGTTAAGCAGAAACTAGCTGTTTCCGCAGCGCTCAGGCTTTTAAAAGTTGATGTTGCGGCACACGCTGGATGATGAAGGGTGCGTGTGATAGAAAGGCTGATACTGCCTTAGGGAAGACACGTCGAAAAACGGAACACAGTGATTTAGAGAGCGAGCGCCACTTTGGTGGAACGCACGTGTGACCAATGCAACCACCACCACTGATTTGACTTGGACAATTTAGTTTATTATATCTATACACACTTTACAGAGAGAACTAAGGAAGATATTGACAATAAAGACTGAACTTAAGACACTATTCACGCCCACGCGTCTGAACGAGACCGCGGCGAATCTGGAAGGTCGGAATCCGCGTCTATGCGAGACCGCGGATGA
>JAITYT010001656.1:23908-35715 GCA_025433975.1 Liostenogaster flavolineata
ACTGGACCTACATTTGACCTGGACCTGGACGTGGTCTCCGTACTGGACCAAGCCCAGGACCTAGACTTAGGCCCTGACGTTTACCGTGACCTGGACCTAGACCTGGACCCGGACCTGGACTTGGACTTGGACTTGAATCTAAACTATTCCTATACCTAGACCTGCTTCTCAAACTGGACTTAAATCTGGCCCTACACCTGGTCCAGCTAAAGGACCTGTGAGTAGCCTTACACCTACCAATTGACCTGAACCTTGGATGGGCATGGTCTTAGACTTGTATCTGGTCCTGGACGTAGGCCTAACTCTTAACCTGTCGGTAGACCTGGACCTAGTACTGGACGTGTTTTTGAAGCTGAACCCAGATCTAGGCTTGGTCTTGGACCTGGAATAGCCCTAAACCTGAACCAAGGCCTAAGACTGGACCTGGACTTGGAGGTGGACCTGGTCCTGGTCCTGGATTAATTCCATGATCTAGCGATAGGCTTGGATTTCTTCCTGGACCTGGACCTAGCACTAAATCTGGAATTGGACGTGACTCTTAACCTAGCCCTAGACGTAGATCCGTTCTTGCTCCCGTACCTAGACTTAGACGTGGATTTAGTCATGGACCTCGACCTGGAAGTAGACCTAGGCCTAGACCTGGAACTAGTCCTGGACCTACCCCTGGACCTGTACCTGGACATAAACCTGGAACTACCCCTGGGCCAGCTCATGACCTTAAGCTGGAACTTGACCTGGAAGTGGACCTGGACCTAGCACTGAAACTAGCCTTAAGCCTGATCTGAACCTAAAACTAGACCTTGAGCAGGTCCTTGTCCAGCTCCAGGTCTAAGACCAGATCCAGGTTCAGATTAAAGAACAAGGTTAAGGTAGCCCTTCCACTACTACTACCGTAAGCAAACTAGCGTTCCAGGTCCATGTCGTGGTCCAAGTCTGGGGCTACTTCCATGTCCATGTGGAGATCCATTTCTAAGGCTAGGTCTAGGGCGAGTTCCAGGTCCAGGTCAAGTGCCAGGATTAGGGCTAGTACAATTCCAGGATGAGGCCTAACTCTAGTCTTAGCTCCAGGGCCACGTCCCGAACCAGGTACAGGTCTAGAGATAGATCAAAAGCTAGGTCTAGGCCTAGGACCAGGTCCAAGTCTAATACCAGGCATATTTTACGTTCAAATCAATACGTAGGTCCTAGGCAACTTACAGGTCCAGTAGCTGGAATAGGTGTAGGGGCATATCTAAGTCCAACTTGAGGAGCAGGTTTCATGTCTGGGTCCACGTCCAGGTCTAGATCCAAGTCCAAAAGCAGGTCCTGGTCTATGTCTGGGTCCTGGTCGAAGTCTAACGACAAGACCCTTTCCAGGTCTAGGTCAAGAGCATTGTCAGGGGTTATTTACAGGTCCAGGGCTAAGTCAAGGTACAAGACCAGGACTAAGACTATGTCTATGTCCAGGACTAGCTCCATGTCTAGTAGTAGGTCAAGGTCAAGTCTAGTTCCAAGTTTAGGGTTGTGTGTAAATCCTGGAGCAGGTCCATGTTTATATCTAGAGCTAGCTCCAGGCTAGATAAATGTCTTGGACCAAGTCCAGTCTAAGACTAGGCTCAGGTCTAGGTACCTGTGCAGGAATAGTTTCACGCATAGGACTTGCTCCAGGACCAAGTCCAAGACATGGTGCAGGGCTAGTGAGAGGTCAAGGGATAGGTCTAGGTACAGGACCAGGTTTAGGTCTAAGAAAAGGCCCTTTCCAGGTCTGGCCTAGAGGTAGGTCAAGGGCTACTCCACGTCCAGGATTAGGTCCAGGTCCTGGTCCAGGCATAGTGCTAGAATCTGATCCAGATCCAGTTCCACGTCTAGTTCTAGGATCAGTTACCAGTCTAGGTCAAGGTTTAGTTCCAGGGCTAGGTTAGGGACAAGGTTTAGCTCCAGTTCCAGGACTAGGATTAGATGTAAGTCCATGCTTAGGCTAGTTTCTGATCGGGTTCCTGGTCCAGTTTCAAGTCCACGTCTAGGTCCACGTCTAGGGTTAGGTCCAAGGCTAGGTCTAGGTTAGAAGCAGGTCTAGATTTAGTTTCAGGACCATGATCAGGCCAATGGCTGGGTTCTGGGCTAGCTCCAGTAGGAGGACAAGGGGCAGGTACAGGCAATGCCTTCTTCCAAGCCCAGTTATCCGTCTCGCTGCACGTTCAGGTTCAGAACCAGGTGCAAGGGTAGGTCTATGTCCAGAAACAGGTTGGGGACTAGGACTAATCCAGGTCCTGATCCACGATCAGGTCCCTGTCCAAGCCTGTGGCTAAAAGTTAATCCTGGTCCAAGTCTAGGTCCAGTTCAGGGAACAGGTTCAGGTCAGGCGTAAGACTAGGTCTAAAGCTAGGGCGACGTCCAGAAGCAGGTCCACGTGTAGGTCCAGTACTAGCTCCAGGTCTAGGTACAGCTCCACGCCTAGAGCTAAGTCCTGGTTAGGTTTAGTATGAATACCAGGGCCACGTCATAGTGGAAGGCTAGGTCTAAGGCTAGATCGAGTGCTAGGGCCAGGTCCAGTTCCGGGATCAGCTCCAGATCAAGGTCATGAGCTAGGTCCAGGTCAAGGGCTAGGTACAAGTCCAGGACCAGGAGCAGGTTCAGGTCTAGGATTATTTCAAGTCCAGGTCTAGTGCAAGGATCAGGTTCAAGCCTAGGTCTAGGACTAGTTTTAGGTCCAGGTCAATAACCAGGTCCAACAACAGGTCCAGGTCTGGGAATATTGAAGTGAAGTCCAGTATTAGGCCCAGGTGTAGGACTTATCCAGGTCCATGTCCAGCCCTACAGCTAGAATATGATCCAGGTCCTAGATAACTAGAGGGGCTAAGTCCAGTGCAAGATATATGTCTAGGACCTGGTCCAAATCTATGGTTAGGTTAAGAGACAGGTCCACGTCCAGGTTTAGTGCTAGGACCCGGTCCAGGACGATGTCCAGGCCTATAACTAGGTCCTGGGCTAGTTCCAGTACGAAGACCTGGAGCAGGTCAAGACAATTGTAGGTCCAGTTCTAGGTTAAGGAGAAAGTCTAGGTGCAGGTACAGGTCCACAACCGGTTCCAGGTCCAGGGATATGTCCAGGGGTAGGTCCAGGACCAGGCCAGGTATAGAGCTAGATCCAGTAACAAGTCTAGTTGTAGGTCCGAACCAGTTTCAGTGCTAGGTTCGGGTGAAGGTATAACTCCAGGTCCAGGACTATGCCCAGGTCATAGGCATAGGTGCACGTCCATGTCCAGGCCTAGGCAGGGCCCAGGGCTAGGTTTAAGTCTACGACCAGCTACAGGCCCATAGCTAGGTCCTGGGCTATTTTTAGTGCGAACACCAGGAGCAGGTCCAGGTCAAGTCTACGTTTAGGTTCGGGTCCAGGTCTAGTTCTAGGACGAGGTTAAATCTAGCTCCAGGTCCTGGTCCTGCGCTAGGTCCAGAACGAAGACCAGGAGCAGATCCAGGTCAAGTCTAGGTCCAGGTTAAGGTCCAAGCCTAGTTCTATATCCAGATCCAGGTCCAGGCCTAGCAGTAGGTCCAAATCCAACTCCAAAATCAGTTCCAGGTAATGGGACAGGGTCAGGACCAGAGACAATTTGAGGTTTAGGACACGGTCCAGAGCATAGTCCTGGGCAAGGTCCAGAACCGTGTCCAGGTCTGCGGCTAGGTTTAGGGCTACTTCCAGGCCCATGTACAGCACCAGGTCCACGTTCAGTGCAAGGTCCTGGTCAAGCTCCAGGTCTAGAATTAGGTTTAACGCAAAGTACTACATGAAGACAACCTCAAGGTCTAGGTACATACCTAGGTCTAGGGCAAATTCCAGAGCTGAATACAATTACTTAGGCAGGTCCAGAATTAGAGCTACATCGAGGTCAAAGTGCAGGTTCATTTAGACATACGGACTAAGGCTAGATCCAGAGATAGATCCAGGTCTAGGTATAGGTCCAGTCGTAGGGGTAATTACAGAGCTAGGTCCACTACGAAGACCAGGTGCAAATCCAGGCTTATGGCCAGGTCCAGATCCAGTTAAAGGCCCTGTTCTTGTATCTGAATCTGGCCCTGGACCTCGTTGTGCACCTAGACCTGTACCTGGACCAAGAAGTAAACATGGACCTGGTGCTGGTCATGGTCCTGGCACTAGCCTATGACCTAGCAATAGCCCTGGACATATGTTCTGAATCTGCAACTAGCCCTGGTTTTATCCCTATCCCTACAACTATCCGTAGCCTCGGCCTGGACCTGTACCTGAAATAAGACCTGGACTTGGTGCTGGTCCTGGACCTAAACATAGTCCTCAACTTCGACTTGTACTTGGACCTGGACTAGCCCTAAACCCTGCGTCTGGTCTTGGATTTAAACCTAGTCCTCCATCTGAAGCTGTTCCTGGATTTAGACATTGCGCTAGTCCAGGTCCAGGACCTGGATCAATCCCTGGACTAACCTAAGGCCTGACATGTTCCTGCAAATGAACCCAGACCTAGGCCGGGACATGCACTTGGTCCTTGTTCTGGAACTAGCCGAGGATGTAGCTCTAGGGCTCGACATGCTCCTGGACCTAAGCCTAGCCCTGGACTTGTCCCTTGACCTAGATCTGTAATGAGCATGGTCTTAGACCTGAATCTTGACTGGTCCTAGACCAATTTTTTGACCTACTCATAATCCTGGACCTGCTCATGGATTTGGACTTGCACCTAGATCTAGGCCTTAACCTGGATCTGTACCTGGACCTAGAATTAGAACTTATCTGGATATAGATCTATACCTAGACCAAGACTTGAACCTGGTCCAAGTCCTTGACCTAGCACTGGACCTAGTCATAGTCCTGGACCTGGTGCTGGACCTAGAACCTAGCAAGGTCTCAGACCTGAACGTTTTTCTGCACCTAGGTCTATTTCTTGACATATCCCTATCCCGAGCCAGTATCAGATCAAGGTCCAGGTCTGTGTTCTTATGTAAGTTGTGTCCTGTGTGAATATATGTAGGTCTAGGGCAAGGTCCCGGGCTAGATGCAGGTCTAGGTCCAGGTTCAGATATAGGGTTGGTTTAAGATCCCCAATCGGCTCCTCCTGGATCCTGGTTTTCGTACTGAACGTAGCCAAGGACCTAACTTTAGGCCTGGACTTGCTCCTGGACCATGACCTGGCCCTGGATCTGATCCTGGATCTAGCTAAAACGCTAGACCTAGCCGTGGACATAGTCATAGACTTGAGCTTAGCCTTGGACATTCTACTTGACCTTGACCTGGACATGGACTTAGCTCATGTCTTGGACCTGGACCTAGAACTAGGCCGGGACATGATTCTGGTTCTTGTTCTTGAACTAGTTCTTGAACTCGCTCTTGACTTCGACCTTGACCTTCTCGGGTCCTACACCTATTTTTGGCCTATCCATAGACCTGGACCTGCTTTTGCACCTGAATCTGCACCTGGACCTAGGCCAGGACCTATTGCTGGGCATACCTTTTGACCTATTCCCAGACCTGGACCCCGTCGTGGACGTGGTCATGGACCTGAAACGAGCACTTGACCTGACTTTAACTCAAAACTGTACCTGGAACTGAGCCTGGTCCTAGATTTGGACCTGGATTTGGACTTAGCCTTCGACCTAAACCTGGAACTAGACTTGACCTTGACCTACTACTAGACGTGGAGCTAGTCCTGGACATAGACATAGTATAGTTCTGGTCTTGTACCTTGACTGAGACCTGGACCTGGAAATAGTCCCTGACATATCTCTTGACCTGGACTTGGAAAGAGTCTTGTCCTTAGACCTGAACCTTGTCCTAGTTCTAGACCCAGACATAGACCAGGACCTGCTCTCGAACCTGAATCTATACCTGGACCAGACCTGGACATGAAACCTGCTCCTCAAGCTGGACTCAGATCTGGCCCTACACCTATTCCAGCTACTGGACCTGTAAGTTGCCTTGGACCTAAGTATTGACTTGAACGTAAAATATGCCTGGTCTTAGACTTGGACCTGGTCCTGGAGCTGAAACTAGTGTTAGGCCTGATCCTGGAACGGTACTAGCCCTAAACCTGGCACTTGACGTGGACCTGGAAAAAGCCCTATACCTAGCCCTAGAAACGGACCTCCACATGGACATTGAAGTAGTTCCAGACTTTGACCACGACATGGACCTGGAACACTAGTTTGCTTACGCTAGTTGTAGTGGAAGGGCTACCTTGACCTAGTTCTTTAACCTGAACCTGGATTTGGTCTTGGACCTGGAGCTAGACCAGGATCTGCTCAAGATCTAGTTTTAGGTCCAGATCAGGCCTAAGGCTAGTTTCAGTGCTAGGTTCAGCTTCAGTTCAAGGACAAGATCCATGTCAAGGTCATGAGTTAGGCCGATGGCTAGATGAAGGGCTAGTTCCAGGTCTAGGGCTAGTACTAGTTACAGGTCTAGTTCCAGGTACTGATCAAGGGCAGGTACAAGTCCAAGATCAAGCCCAGACCTATAGTTAGGTGCTGGGCTATGTCCAGAACGAAGACTAGAAGCATGTCCAGTTCAAGTCTTGGTTCAGGTTGAAGTCCATTCATAGGTGCAGGTCTAGGTCAAGTCTAGGATTAAATCAATGTCCAAGCCAAAGTCTAGACCGTTTCCGTAATAAGTTCTAACTAAGGCTCCGTACCATGGTTGTACGTAAGTTCTGTCCAGGTCCGCTTCTAGGGAGAGGTCAAGAGCTATGCTTAGATCCAGAAGCAGGTTCAGGCCATTGAACAATACCCTTTCCAGGAACAGTTCCATGTCTAGCTCTAGGGCTAGGCCCATGCCTAGATAATGGTTTTGGACCTGGTCAAGATCCAGATGCGTGTCAAGGGCAAAGTTCAGGTCTATGCCTACGTTTAGGTTCGGGTCCAGTTCGAGGTCCTAGTTCAGGTGCAGGTCGAGGTCCTGGAGTAAGTCAGGTCTAAGGATAGAGCTAGTTCCACTTTAAGAACCAAGTCCAGGGCTATTGCTAGGTCATAGGCTAGTTTCAGGGCCATGACCAGCACTAGGTCCATGTTTACGTCTTGGTCCAGGTCCAGGTCTAGGTGCACGACGAGGTCCAAGGCCAAATTGAGATCCATGAACAGAATTCTTTCCAGGTCGTGGTCATGCGCTAGGTCAAGGGCTAGTTGCAGGTCCAGGTCTGGAGCTCGGTCCAGGTCCAAGTTTAAGGCAATGTTCAGGTCCAGGTCTAAGTTATGGTTCACGACAGGATCCATGTCCAGACCTAGGGCACAACTCAGGGCTAGGTTCAAGTCCAGGACCATGCCAGGAGTATGACTAGGTTCATGGTGTCTTCCAAGGCCAGGACCTGTTCCAGGTAAAGAACAACGTCCAGGACCAGCTTTATGTCTACAACCAGGTCCATGTCTAAGTTCAGGCCTGGGGAAATATCCAGGGCTATGTATAGGTCTAGGGATAGTTCCAGGGTTTGTTCCAGGTCCATGTACAGTTCCTGATCGTGGGCTACGTCCAGGGCTAAGTTGAACTCCAGGACCAGTTCCAGGTCTAGGGATAGGTCCAGGGTTATGTCCATGTAGAGGACCAGACAAGGTTTAAAATTTGGTCCAGTTCAAAATCGAGGTATAGATCCAGATCAGGTCTGAGTTTCGATCAATGTGTAGATTCAGGACCAGGACGTGGACAAGGTCATGGTCTAAGTCCAGGATGAGCTCCAGGTCTGAGTATAGGACCAGCGCTAGGGCTAGAAAAAGGGAGAGGTCTATGCCCAGAAGCA
Source organism: Liostenogaster flavolineata (assembly GCA_025433975.1). Classification (NCBI taxonomy): domain Eukaryota; kingdom Metazoa; phylum Arthropoda; class Insecta; order Hymenoptera; family Vespidae; genus Liostenogaster; species Liostenogaster flavolineata. Next base: position 31,632 of record JAITYT010001656.1, read on the forward strand.
GGTTTAGGTCCAATTCCAGGTTCAATTACAGGGCCAGATCTAGGAATAGTTAAGGTCAAAGTCCAGGTTTAGGTCCAGGAATAGGACTATGTCTAGGTCAAAGTCCAACACTAGCTGCAGGACTAGGTGTAAGTCCATTCCAGGTGATAGACCTGGTCCAAATCCAGGTCAGAACAAGTTCTAGGTTAAGGTTAAAGGACAGGACCCCTTCTAGGTAAAGGCCAAAAGTTAGGTCAAGGACTATTTCCAGGTCTAGGCCTAGGTCTAGGTGCAGGTCTAAATCCAGGAGCAGGTTCAGGTTTATGAATAGGTCAAAAAATTGGTCTAGGACAAGACAAGATTCAGGTCTAAGACCATGCTCATTACAGATCTAGGACAAGGGATAAGTCCAGGGCTAGGTCCGGGTACAGGACCATGTCTAGTTCTGTGTCTAGGGCTAGATCCGAAGCTAGATATTGGCCTAGTACCAGGCCAATGATTACGGCTAGGCTCAGGACCAGGAGCATGTCGAGCCCTATAGCTATGTCCTGGGCTAGGTCCAGTACGAGGAGCAGTAGTTGGTCCAAGTCAGGTCTTGTTCCAGGTTCAGGTCTATGGCTAGGTCCAGGTCCAGGCCTAGCGCTAGGTCTAGGTCCAGGAGCATGTCCATGTTTATATCTAGAGCTAGGTCCAGGCTAGATAAATGTCAAGGACCAAGACCAGTCTAAGATTAGGCTCAGGTCTAGGTTCCTGTCCAGGAATAGTTCTAGAGATAGGACTTGCTCCAGGACCAGGTCCAAAACGAGTTCCAGGGAAAGTAAATGGTCAAGAGCTAGGTCTAGGTACAGGACTAGGTTTAGGTCTAAGAAAAGGCCCTTTCCAGGTCTGGTCTAGAGGTAGGTCAAGGGCTTTTCCAGGTCCAAGTCCAGGAGTAGGTCCAGGTCCTGGTCCCGGCATAGTGCTAGAATCTGATCCATGTCCAGTTTTAGGTCTAGTTCCAGGATCAGTTACCCGTCTAGGTCAAGGGCTAGCACCAGAGCTAGGTTAGGGACAAGGTATAGCTCCAGTCCCAGGTCTAGGATCAGATCCAGGTCCAGGCTTAGTGCTAGGTTGTGATCGGGTTCCTAGACCAGTTTGAGGTCCATGTCCAGGTCCACGTCTAGGGCTAGGTCCAAAGCTAGGTCTAGGTCAGAAGCAGGTCTAGGTCTAGTTTCAGGACCATGACCAGGCCAATGGCTTGGTGCTGGGCTAGTTCCAGTACGAAGACAAGGAGCAGGTCCAGGTCAGTCCTCCTTCAAAGCCCAGTCCTGGGTCTCGCTGCACTTCCAGGTCCCGGACCAGGTCGAGTTGTGGGTCAAGGAATAGGTTGAAAGCTAGGTCTAGGTAGGAAGCATGCCTAGGTCTAATTTCAGGACCAGGTCCTGCACAATGGTTAAGTCCGGGGCTAGGTCCAGGTCCAGGATCAATTCCAGTTCTAAGGATAGGTCTAGAGCTACGTCCAGGTACAAGATACGGGCTATGTCGAGATAAAAGTCCTAGTTGTAGGATCCAGCTTGGTCAAGGACTAGATCCAGGTTCATGTTCAGGGGTCTAGGGCTAGTTGTAGGTCCATATCCAGGGCCAGGTCTAGGGCTACGTCTAGGACCAGCTCTTGGTCTAGGCCTAGGTCAAGATGCATGTCAATGATTAGGTCCAAAGCTAGGTTTCAGTCCAGAAGCAAGTCTATTTCTATGTCCAGGTCTTGGACCAGGTCCATGTCTAGGCCTTGGGCTAATTTTAGGGCTAGTTTCAGGCCTAGGTGTAAGTAGAGGATCAAGTCCAAGCCTATAGCAAGGTCCTGAGCTAGGTCAAGAACGAAAATCAGGAGCATGGCCCGGCCTATGTCTAGGTCCTGGTCCAGGTTGAGGTCGAGGTCTAGCGATAGGTCAAGAGCTAACTCTTGGTCGAGGACCAGGTTCAGTTCTAAGAATAGGCTCAATCCCAGACAAGATCAAGAGATGTGGCGAGGTCTAGTTTCAGGTCCATGTTCAAATCCATAACTTGGCTACGTCCAGGGCTAAGTCCAACTCCGGAATCAGATGCATGTCTAGGGATAGTCCGGGGCTAGCTTTGGTTTAGGTCCAGGTCTTGGTCCATGTATATGTCATGGTAAGGGTAAAGGACGAAGTCCAGATAAAGAGGCAGGTCTAAGACAAGGCTAGATCTAGGTCCATGTTTTGGAATGGAAGTAGGTCCAGGGCTAGCTCCAGGGCAACGTTCAGGCCTAGGTCCAAATCTAGAGCTATGGCAATGTCCAGATCAAGTTAAAGGACAAGGTTGAAGGCTATGTCCAGGTTTATGACTATGTCAACGACTAGGTCTAGGGCTAAGACTACGTCCAAGTCCAGAAGCAGGTTCAGGTTTTGGATTTTTTCAGGTCCAGGTCTAGTGCCAGGATTAGGGCTAGCTCCAGGTGCTGCTCCAGGTCCTGATCCAGTCCAGGTCTATGTCCAGCGATAGGTCAAGAGCTAGGTCTTAGTTCAGGGCCAGGTTCAGGTCTCAGATGAGGCGTTATCCAGGTCAAGGTTAAAAGATATGGCGAGGGCTAGTTCTAGGTCCATGTCCACGACCATTACCAGGACCATCCCTAGTGATAAGTCAACAGCTAGTTCTAGTTAAAGGACCAGGATCCAGCCTAGGGCTAGGTTACGTGTGACGTCCTGTTGCAGGTTTAGTGCTAGGACCAAATCCAGGTTTCGGTCTTGGTTCAGGATCAGCTCCAGGTCAAAGTATTATTACAGGTCCAGGTCTAGGGCCAGTCTTATGGCTAGGCCTAGGTCCAGGACCAAGTACAGGCCTGTAGATGGAACCAGGGCTAGGTCCAGGTCCAGGTCCAGGTCCAGGTCAAGATCCGGGACCAGGTCTAGGTTTATGGATTGGTCAAGAGCTAGGTCTTTGTCCAGGTCTAGGGCTAGGTCCAGGGCTAGTTCCAGGTCCCAGTGCAGGTCCAAGTCTGAGGCTAGATCCAGAGCTAGGACTAAGTCCAGGACTAGGCCATGGTCTACGGATAGGTCCAGGGCTAATTCCAGGTACATGTCCAGTTCCTGATCTTCGGCTACGTTCAGGACTAAGTTTAACTCCAGGACATTCCAGGTTTAGAATTAGGGTTATGTCCATGTACAGGACCAGGCAAGATTTAGGACTGGGTCCAGTTCAAGGTCCAAGTATAGGTTCAGATCATGCCTAAGTTAGTTCATGGGTTTGATTGAGGACCCGGACCTAGACTAGGTCACATGGTCTAAATCCAAGATCAGCTCCAGGTCTAAGTATAGGTCCAGGCCTAGGGCTAGGAACAGGGAAAGGTCCATATCTAGGAATAGTTTAGGTCAAATTCCAGATTAAGGTCCAGTTCTAGGACTAGTCCAGGTCCAAGTCCAGGATTAGGTACAGGTCCAGGCCTACCTCTAGTATCTGATTTAGGACCATGTGTAGGTCTGGGGCTAAGTCCAAAGCTAGATAAATGACTAAGAACTGGTCCAAGTCTAAGGTTAGGTAGAGAGCCTTGTCCAGGTCCATGTTTAGTGCTATGTCCCAGTCTAGGTCTAAGTTCAGGCCTATATCTAGGTCCTGGTCTAGGTCCATACGAGAACCAGGACCAGGTCCATGTCCAGTTCCAGTCCTATGTCTAGGTCCAGGTCCAGGTCCTGGTACCGGTAAAGGACCAGGTCCATGTCAGGAAGTAGGGCAAGGGCAAGTTACACGTCTACGGCAAGGTCCTGGTCTAGGGCTAGGTCCCTTCACGTCTAAGTCTTGCTTCAGAAGCAAGTACATGTTTATGTCTAGGGCTAGATTCAGGGCTAGGTTCAGCGTTAGGTGTAGGTCATAGACTAGGTTCAAAGCTAGGTCAAGTCTAGGACAATGTCCAGTTCCAGGCATAAGCCTAGGTAGATGTCGAGGTCCCCGTCAGGTCTAGGATAAGGTCCCAAGACGGGAACGAAGAGTTTGGTTATATCACACTCACATTAATTACACTTGACTCTTTATTCTCACTGGTTGCCAGCTACACATTCCATTGCGCGCTCTCATTCACCCTACATATATACACTCGCATACATGCTCTGTCTCA
>JAITYT010001658.1:17553-32646 GCA_025433975.1 Liostenogaster flavolineata
ATACGATTTAAGTACCTACTACTATCGCTCACTGTATCGTTTAAGCCTTCATGCGTCACATCGTCGATACTCGTAGCGTTTCATCGTGATCGTTGGGAACGAACAACCGTACACGACCGTTCCTTGTTCATTCGCCGTCTTTAAATCCGAGAAATCAATTCTTTAAATTCGTTATCGGCCACTCAATAAATTTTCTAACGCCATCTTCGTCGCCCGCCAGCTCGTTCCTAATCATCCCCATTCATTATTCTCCGCATCCAAACACGAGACGTACTTCGGTGTTTCTTCGAGAGCAGCATTGACGTCCAATCCGATCTTTTATACGGCATCGAGCGACTCTTTTCTACGATAATCATGTGGATACGTACCACGAACGTTCTTCGTCCATTGAAGAAAAATTTGCGAAATCACGATCGTGATCGAGGACAATCGACTACCTTCGACGACTAAGAAAAAGAAAGGAGGAAGGAATAAGAAAAAAAAGTCAAGACGCGAGATCGCGATCGCCAAATTCGTCAAATAATGTCAAATGCTGCACGTCTCCGTTATCACGCTCCCCTTCGACTCGTTCGACCGTCGCAAATTCTATAGTTACACGATTCTGTAAATAAGACGACGAGGAGGAGGAGGAGGAGGAGGAGGAGGGCGAAGTGGAATAAAACGAGGGAGAATATGTATCGGTACACGTGTAAATAATACATTATACATTACATTACATATTCGTGCGTTTTCTTAGAGTTATAATTACCGAGAGACGTCGAAAGAATTTTAAAAAATAAATTCGCGTCCCCAAGGCAACGGTTCTCGTTCGATAAAAAAAAAATCTCCTCGAACGAGCGATCCCGTTCGTTTATCAGGGTGGTACAAAAACGTACGCTTCGAGTACGCCTAAAACGACGAGCGAACGCGTCGCCGTCGCTCGTTCGTCGACGATGTCAGTCCCGAAAGACAAGGGAGTAAGCCGGCAGAGATAATCTCGGTTCTTTGCTGTCGGAGATCGTATCGACGTCGATTCGATCGCGATGACGATCGACGACGAAAATTACCGATCGATCGGCCTGAGATCGCCTAATACCTTATACGATGATACCTTATAGTACCTTGAAGTACCATTCATCCTCGAAATCGATCGAAAGAAGAAGGCTCTTGCTTGTCGTCTAGTCACTAGATCGTTAGTTAGGCTCGAGTTAATATCGACGTCGTACGCGCCTGCCTCTTTTACCAATTTCAATTCCGTCGATCGATTTTACGCATTTTCTACGATTTTCCTTTCCTCAATTCGTTCGTCCGTTCGATCGATACCGTTACTACGTGAAGATAGGCTATAGAGAAAATATCGCTTCTTCATTTTTCTCGAGATTTCAACCACGTACGCTCGAGACAACGATCGATCAGTCTCCGTTGCTCCTCGTATTTCAATAATGGCGATTTATAAGAAAAATCGTGCCGTATCGGTAAACGCATTTGGATAATAGTCGAGCACCGCGTATCTAAGACGAACGAAATTGACTCGAGCCACCCTTTATGCCTAAATTAAGTGTATTCGAGTTAGATTTAACGTTCATTTTCGTGTTAAATGTATTTTCAATGAACATTCCCTTACGTAAGAACTTTATAAACACACCACCACCCTTTTCCTTGCTATCGATATTTTACGTTTCGCGTGTAACTGACTTTTACCTATCGTCGTTTCGTTTCTTTTATTATTATTTTTATTATTATTAATATTATTATTAATATTATCGTTATCATTTCCTTGTTTTCAACTATCCGTTCGTTCCCCCTCACGTTTGCGCTGATCTTCTCTTTAAAAGCACGCGACGTCGATCATGATTGTATACCTGCATTCCAACAAGCGCGTTCAATCTGCGTTATACTTTAAATGTTATGAATTTAAATCGCAACATTTTCTCCAACATCTTTCCGTTCGTCGATTAACGCGACGAGCGCAGAATGCGCGTCTCCAGCCACTGTTAATCGCGCTGATCGGCAGATCTTCGCTCGACACGTTCCCCGCACGATTGTTTTCGTTCGTGTCACTACGTGCCCATTTTTTATAATTCATCGTTAAGCTAACAATTGTAATAATTGTATTGTACGAGCGCTCTCCAATCGGACGATTTTTAAACGAATCATTTCCAGAAGATCGAACTTCGAAGCGGCTCGTGAACACGATTCGAGAGATAATGCGCAACGTAATATTCTTGCGACGATTGTTACTTTTAATCTCCGTGCATCGTATTATTTGCACACCATTCGTTCCATTGTATAAATAATACAAATTAAGTTTCTGTCTTTGCATTGAATCAGAACAGATGCGTTGGGACTATTGTAGATACACAGGTTGAATCATGTAACGGCGACGAAACAACAATTATAATTATTGTAGAAACGATGATGTCTTACGAAATAAACTGCAAAATATAAAATAAGACGCATTTTTCTTTCTTACTCTGATTCCTATAACGACGATTATCGATATTTTGTATATCCATTTCTGTGATTGCCAACTGTGCATTTCGTTTCGATTTTAATATTATTCTTAATAAATTTAGTGGCTCTTATTAATTTACATTTATCTTCCTCCAAGAGATTCTTTGATTTTTTGGTCGATCCAAGGACGATAGTGTGCTACTCGCACGTAAACGCCAGGTTTGTTCGCTTTTCCACAATGTTGACCCCAACTTGTGATCCCATACAAAGTAAAAGCTCCTAAGTAAGAAACGTATTTTATCATTAAAATTTTCCAAAAAGTAGCATAAATTTCAAAAAAAGAATTCTACTCTACTGTAACATTTAAATTTAAGATAATAATACGAATGAAAAGGAATCTGCATATTTAGTTTTATCTACAGTTTTTTTTTTTCATAGAACTTTCAAGTTCTATATTTTATCGAAACATCGATATCGACTTTTATCGAATATTTGTTCTGAAAGTAGCATTTTGTAAGAATCCTTCTTGAACTTCTAAGCCGTGCTATACGAGGTCTGTGTTTCCAAGTACATGTTGTACCATAATGTTTTACAAATAAATGGCGTTATGTTATTTTTTATGTCTTCTGTCACTGTTACGATTATGAATCATAATGTTGCCAAAAAGATAGGAAAAGATCATTCATTGAACAAAACGGAAAATATTATATAGTTGATTGAAGTTCATTCTTTGTAACTTTTTAAATTTACAAACTTTTGTAAAATTGTAATAAAAAAAAATTGAGTTTTATTTCGCACTTAAAAATCGAAATTACTTTCATTCCAACCCAATACTACTTCTAACAGTAACTACTTCCAAATCTTACCGTTATGATAACACGCCAAAGGACCACCGGAATCGCCGTCGCACGTGTCAACGCCTTCATCCAAATATCCAGCGCAGATCATACCTTCGCTGATGGCGCCTTCGCCGTAAACATATTCAGCGCGACAAACCGATTGATCGAGTAGCGGTATCCAGCCGTACCTCAGATCTCTCGATTGAGCTGAAACAGAAGAGGTAGAAGTATTAATTTGAACGCGTGTCGAGGAAATGTAAGCTTTTCCATCCGAAAGCTCACTCTTTTTTCCAGTTTCGATGCTGCCGAATCCACTGATTGTACAGTTCAATCCCGCAGGATATTCTGCGTTCTCTGCAGGCAGACAAATAGGCATAATATTCTTTCCCAAAGGGATGCCACGCCCTTTCAATAGAACTAACGCAATATCGTTGTTCATTCTGTGACCTTTACGAAATTCTTCGTGAATATAATAATCCTCGATATTAGCTTCCACTTCCGTACCTTCAGTAATCTGTATCAGAAAACAAATACAGATTACGTCATGTGACAAAATATAAAATTTCAGGGTAACTCGAAAATTTCGTTTACATTAAAAGATAAAGAACATTTAAAAATTCATGGTAAACTTACTTCCGTATTATAATCCCCAGCACGAACGAAATAAGTACCCTTGTTATAACCTTCTAGGCAATGGGCAGCTGTTAAAACATGCAAAGGTGACAAAACTACGGCTCCACACCAGTGACTAGATCGGCTGTGTCCTCGGATACGAATGCTGGCCTATTAATTTGTTACAGATTTTTTTTATACGATAAAAAAATGAGTTACCAAATTCCATATTATTTTACGCGTGTGATATACGCTTTTGACCAATTATACTTAATTGACACACACTCCATTTATATAGATTTTTAAAAATATTCTTTTGAACAATATGTACAATTGAGTTACATCGCAATATCGATAATATTTTAATAAAATTATTTTCATTGTTAAAATTTTGTGAAATGAAACATTTTTCTTTTTTTTTTATTTGAATATGGAAATATCAAAAATCACAGACAAACATAAGCTCGACACAAGCTTTATAGTCACTACTATCTTGTAAAATTGTTTTACCTGCCAAGGATATGTGCCTTTCTGTGCAATCGAACCCTGCACTACTTTGGCAAATATTAAATCCTCGTCATCGTTGAAATCTTTGGCGTGTTTACCACAATCAGTAGGAAGGATTTCGTTGATATTTAATTCCGGTATGTCAAATGGTGGTTTCCAAGTAAACTATTCGGTAAAGAGGAAGAACAGGATCAGGAAATGAAAATAAACGTTCTTCATATACAGTATATATTATTGTATATAATCATATTATCGTATGTATGCATTATATAAGCTTTTCTATTTCTTTCACGACATAAGAATATTATATTTGATACGTCTTTATGTGATTATTCAACATTGTCACATGATATGAAGCAAGTGTCTAAGTCTAATTCTTTAAAATGATCGATCTCTAATTTACAAATAATTGTATCGATTTACCTTAGAATTATTAACTTCTCCCAATGTACAAATTACACCAGCATCTTCATTGTGATCGCAATTGTGCTGACCCCAATGATTATGATCGCAGCGATACAGCTGCGTCTCGTTTCCGACGCAGAAGACCTATTATATATTCAGTAAATATATAATATATGTATAATATAAATTATGTAAATTATAATGTAAATATAAATATATAAAAATATATATATATAAATTATATAAAATAGAGAATTTTATATACATACAACAAATATACATATAACCTAATCCCTTATACAATTATTTAAAACTCTTAATTCATTGACGTAAGACATAATAAATATTTGTTTCTTTTGCAAAACTTACCTCATCGAGCCAAATAGGCCCTTGACCAGATCCAAAGAAACCATTCTTCTTTGCTACGGCTGGACCACCATATCCTAAGGACCTGCAAATCACCGTAGCAGCCGCGACTGAAAAATCGTCATCGCAAACGGTACCCCATACACCATGATGACGAACTTCAACTCTTCCTTCTAAAGAGCTACTACCATTAGCCAAACGAATTTCGAAAGGCGCCTAAAAATGTGTAAAATTTCATTGATATAAATATTATTTGTTATTACTATTTACAATCAAATTTTGGAGTCAACAAAATATTCTCTGTTTCTATAAATTCATCTTATTTTGTAATTATAATAAAACCTGACGGCAAAATAACATAAAATATATTAAGATCGTTAGTTAGAATCTGCCTCTGCTTACGTCACAATGTTCCGCACTCTCATCGGAACCATCCGGACAATCGATAACCGTGTCGCAAATAAATACCGTGGGAATACAAGTCGGACTGCCATCACATTTCCAGTGACCTTCCTGGCAAGTATTCATGGCAGTTTTGCATATGATACCAACTGCTTCCTCTGGTTGGCAATTATGAACACCCCAACTAAAAAATTAATTGAATGATCAATGTAATGATAACATTTTACTTTTAAAGAGCAAGGGAAAGTTTCTTTACTCGTCTCAATATGACACGAAATATATTCTAATTGTACGTTCATATCATATAAATGTATATAACGATATTAAAATATTTCTGAAACATTTATCTCATTTGACACAAAATATAATTGTTTTATCGTAAGAATATTTAACGAAATTATTATTTTTCTGTTTTAATTGTTCTACCTTTTTTGCATGCAACAATGTAAAAAGAATTTTTATGAAAACAAAATACTAATCCGTGATCAAAAATATATTTAAAAAAATGTATACAACGTGCCCTTCAAAATCACATTCTCGTAATGTAGTCTCATTGCCACGACACTTCAGTTGATCTATCATAAAACGTGTAGGCGGATCCATATTTCCATAAAATCCTCCTGTCCTAAGTTCTAATGCGCCAAAAATAAATCCAAGTTCTTTGCAAATAACATCAGCATTGATCATTCCAAAACCATCGTCACAAACCTGACCCCACATACCAAACACTGTAGGTAATACGCACCATAAATATTACTTAAAAGAAGCATTATATTATAGCTGTATTGAGCTTATGTTGTACATATCCCAATTATATTATGAATTCATTTATTAAAGATATTGTTGAAATCATAACATTTTTTCATTTACCCTTTACTTCAACTCTTCCCTCGTTACTGTTATTAGAACCAGCTAGTCTTATATCATAATCGAGGTTTTCAATGGTACAAATATTTTCATCTGTACGATCATCACAATCATTTTTTCCATTGCACACCAAACTTTGATTGATACACTTTCGGTTTCCACAGATATACATGTCATCGCAATTAATACTCCTTTCCTTCATTTCGTAATAATCATATTCTCTGTTAGGCTTTAAAGCACCAGTCAAGCCAATATTGCTATCGCTTAATAAACAAATATTTCCTTCGGCTCTAAAAAAGTAATGTAATTAGTAGGACAAAAATTAAATATTATACTTGTTAAAAATATTATCTTCTAGTAATGAATTAGAACGATTTATTTATTTTTTTAATATTTAGATGGAGACATACTTATGAACGAAAGAACGGCAAGTGAAGTCGGCTTCTTTGCATCTAAGAGCACAAGTTCTCAATGGTGTATTTAACCATTTTTCTACATCGTAACCTTCAAGTCTATGTTTAGAAAATTTTTTAAATAAATTTAAATGTGATATGCAGTTTCTCTCATCAGCGCCATTCGTACAATCCTAAACATTCAATATAAATTTTTTATGTATTTCATATTATCGTTATATATTATATATCGTTTATTATATCGAAGTAGAACGTAACATAGTTTACACTTATTCATAAGACATCTTTCATAAACAATTTAATGATTTCGTCCAATTTTTGTAGTGTTATATATTTAAAAAAGAAAAATATTTGCTCATATTTATCTATCTACGTTATTTACCTATTTTAATACTTCTTTGATATACTCTATGTAATGTAGATTTAAAATTGTAACGAATATTAAGAAGATTTTTAACATATTCTACTTACTTCTTCGCCATCACAGACCCATGGGGACGGAATACATTCTCCGGGAAAACATTCAAAATGTTTTGGTTTACATTGACCACCTTGTGGCAATTTCATAATATTTAAAGAAACAGTTTCACCTTTAACAGAAATACGGAAATTACAATAGATGTACATCTATAGGTACGGAATAATAAACGCGATATGTATAAATCAATAAATACTAATTTTTCCACAAGACGGAATATCGCAATATTCTCGTTCTCCAAGAGGTTCTGCGAAACACCAAGGTCTGGATTCTTTGTTCGGATTCGGATTTCTGCAGTAATTATGAACTTTAAGCTTCTCTCTAACTTCTCGATTAATAACCTATCATGTAAAAAAAAATCATGCACAAGTTTTTAAAAATTAATGACAAAAATATATTGTATATTAAGCAGTGTTACTAACATTTACAGTAAGGGAATGAGAAATTTTCTTATCACCCCACGAAAGACATTTCTTACCAAATGATGTTACATTCGCAGTTCCAGTGTATTGATTACCTTTTCCATAAATGCAGCCTTATAAAAAAATAAATATTCATTGGAAATATTTAAATAATTATCCTTTATGGTTACAGACCAATTATATTAGTAAAATAAAATCTCATAAAATCCATATCGTACCTATATCATCGTAAGGTTTTTTACAAACGTAAGATTGGCCTTTCGTTTCTGTAGTATCTTGAATATCCCAAAAGAAATAATCAGTTGCACAAAGTGAATTTGGGCGATTCTGACAAGGGAATTTTCGTTTTAAAACTACAGAAGACCAAGATTGTACACTCGGTGATTGATTTTTATCTCCCAACCAACCCGGCCACCATTTTGTAAATCTAAAAGTAATGTTTTCTTCAAACTTAGCAAAAAATAATACTTTCAGAAATATAAGTATTCATATTATCATATTATCAAAAATTAAGAATTATTGTGAAAAAAATAGTATTTTCTACACAATTAAACGAAAGATAATAACAAAAGAAAGGGATTTATAATTGTGACTTCTTTGTATAAATTTAAAAAACTCTACCGTAAGTTTGTATTTAATACCTGAATTGTGCACGACTAGAATCCTCCCAGAGCCACATTGTTCTATTAAGTGTAGTAAATCCAATACCTGAAGTCAAGATTGATTCAACTTTAGGATAAGACTGTAGCAACCATTCTGATAAGAAATTATTTTCGGCTTGACTGGTAATATCAACGAGTCGAGAATTTCTCTGTGAACAATATTCGTGAGCGTTGGAGTGATTTAAATCGAGTTCAGGATCAGCTAAGTGATAACATTGTCCATCATGTGGGATTTCATCTTTACGACAGTGTGCTACGCGATTTGATAGACACCTAACACCGACTGCATCTCTCTCGATACGGCAATCTTGACCATGACTAAACCTGAATAGCAATCATTAAAATGTATAAAGTAATGATGTATACTCGAGTATAACGTGACATATAAATATTATAGATTTATTCAAAATAAAATATGCTACTAAATAGAATCATTTGTATCTATTTATTGAGATATTAATTATGAAATATGTTCATAATTACACTCCCTTACTTGCATGACTGAAATCTTGTCTCGTTCCCAAAACATATCACGGAGTTTGCCGCTATCCAATTTGACATTTCACGTCGACTGTTTCTCCCTTGCCAAGCCATCTCAGCACCCCTATAAATAAGGAAAAGCCACAATACTGTTTATATCGCACGATACTTTACTGTTTAAAATAGTTTTATTTTTAATCTAATAATTTAAATTAATCTAACATTTAAAATCTAAACAATAAAACAATTTGAATGATTACATTTATAAGTTTAAACATCTTAAAATCAAAAGAAAATTACTACAAATAATTATTTTCTATTATGTAATCACCTTATATATCCTAACTGTTTGCACACGATATGAGCTTCTTTGAGTGTCCAACTATTTCTGGAATCACAAATAATTCCCCAACCAGGTTGAGCACCTTGAACTTCAAGGTAACCATCTCTAGGGCCAGACCCACCTCTGAGTCTAATTACCTGTCAACGTATAATTGTACGCATCATTACATCCTTCTCGGAGGGGAAAAAATATATCTTTGAACAACAAATTTACCTGTCCAGAGATTGGTGTCAGTGGATTAATTGATGGATCTTTTCCGCGATTCAATGGTTGAACCGATGGTACATAATATATCGGAAATGGAGGTTCTTCTGCAATCAGAATAATTCAAATAACCATAGACATTTTATATAAAAACGGTATAACAATCAAGATGTTTTTATCAAAATAAAATTGTAAATAATCTAATATAAATATAAATATACTCATGCAGCAAAAGCAGAATAATGCACCGAAAGCAAAAATTATAAAATTTCAAAAATTTACAAAAATAGTAAATCGTTGTTCAATATCATAACTACTTACTTCGTTTAAATGACGATACCTTGATCTAAAAAGTATTGACGCACATAAAACATACATGACGGATAATGAAGTTTTTTACAATGATTTACCTTGACTAAATGGTGCGGCTTCAATGTTAAAAATATCGACATCCCTATTTTTATTGTTGATTTTCATAATCACAGAAGTGTCTTCTTTAGGTTTATTATTTAAGTTGGTTTTATTTTCGAACACTAGAACTGACTTCCAGACATTTTTATCTTCCAAAACATCCACATCGTATGAATCAATGTCAGGTTCCAAAACATCATTAAATCCTGAGGTTGAATTTATGTTAATCAATTTAGTATCAGGTTCGTCAAAATGTCTAGTTTCTTCGATTAACATATAGGATATATTTGAAACTGTTGTAGTCGTAATGTTCTCTATATCATCTTTTAAAACACGAGATTTTTTCTTTCGGGGTTCTTTCGGGATATCTTCCGCGGTCGTCCATTGAGGCGTAAATGAATTACCGTATGATAGAATTGAACTATTATTAAAATGGCCGTGAAAATGTGTATTGTTTTTAATCGATGGAGCAGGGCTAATGGTCTCTGTAGAATTAATAGAATTGATTGTCGATCGATTAAAGGGATGACCATAAAAGGGTTCGAAAGTAGGTATCACTGAATCGTAATTGCTAGCACCCGTTGAAATAGTCGATTCTGGTCGTGAAAATGATTCGTTTAAACGATTATATAACGGCCAAGTGATAGGTACAAAAGGATGACTTGTTGAATTAATCGGATTAACAGAAAACTTCGTACGATTAACAAAATGATTATTAGACGGATAGAAACTTGAAGAAGTTTCTGTTATTGTCGAATTAGTTATTAAATAGTTATAAGGAAGCTGAGCATCAAAAGAATTATTTTTTCGATGATCGGTTTGCATTTGATATGTACTGTCGTCAGTTTGGGTGGAAGGAACAGGACTTTGTAAATTGCTTTGATTGTAAGTTCTTGACTTTGACTGCCTTTTGTCGATTTCATTTTCTTTTATAATATAATGTCCCCTCGTTCCATTAACATCTACCACGTATATACCATTTGGGTATAGAGGTTTCTGTAAATGTTGCGATGAATTTTTACTTCCTAAAAGCAGTTCCATTTATTCGTATAATCTATCATTTGTATATATGTATTTTGCAGATAAATCTTAGAAGAATAAAATTTTCTTCATTGAATTTCACATCGTACCTGCTTGTACTTGTTCTTTTGGTCGCACAAACACGTTCGTTTTAGATTCCGACCGATCACTTTTCGAATCAGTTTTTCTATCGACAGTACTTTGTTGATAAACATTGTTCCTCAAAAACCACTCGCGTAGTTTCGCATCTTGATCAACTGTATCTAAAAATATGTTCAATCGTGAATAATAACAATCAAATAAATCAATATGCATTACTTCCAGCCAGTTCTTGCCAGCATGTTTTTCCGACCAAAATTTTGTGGAAAATATCTGGGGAAAATAATTGCGAGGAAAATGTTTCAGAATTAAAAAACATCATAATCGAAATAAGTAATAAAATCAGTAGAGATATTTCATCGGGATTGTAATACAATATGTAATTCTAAAAAATATATTTTACGAGCTAAGATCCATATGGCATGAGTTGCATATCATACCTTTATACAATACGTTCAATATTTAGAATGATTTACACAACGATATTACGTTCTTCTAACTCCAGATGTAATTTATAGCTTTTCTGCATGCTATCGTATTAGGAATAAAAAAATATAGAGTCCCATATAACAAAAATTACTTAAATTTAATATCTCCCTCACTATTACGCCTAAAATCAAATTATTTGCATCGCATAATATTCCCCTTGATGACAGAACATTTTTATAAGAATAGTTTTTTAACACCAATCTCTTGAGACATATTTCACTATTTTCAATTCAATAACACATCCTATATATCTAATTTATCTTCTTATTAATAAATTCACAATAATATCCCAATATTTCTTACCGTTATTAATATAACTCCTTGTAATTTTAATCGTAGCAGCAGTAATAAATTTATATTTTGCATAATTAGCGATAAGATTTAACATGCAATTTAAATGATATCAAACTTCAAGACTCTTGTACAAATATTTATCATGCAGTAAAAAGCCATGCAATTAATTTTGGTTTATCAAGTGCCTTGTGCAGATTTTTCAATAAAGATTCCATGCATTCAAATAAAAAATACTTTAACAATATCGTGTAATATTATATACCTGAAGTATATGTTATAATATGAAAGGAATTTGTTATAAATTACCTTGATTCCATGGCTGATTAACAGATTGGTTCAATGGCGAATGCTGATTTGCTGTTATAGTAGGTTTAGAAGTCCCTCCTTGATTCATGAGTAATTCTGGATCTCTTGTATTTTGGTGTGGCTGAGTGAAAATCGCTGTCTTATTTTGCGAATTATGATTCTCAAAAACATTTTTTCGTGTTTCATTCAAAATCTTGACGTCGTTGGGTATTTTATAATTACTCTCCACATAAATGTTACCACCGAACTGGTTAGATTGATTTAGCCAGGGATGAGAAAACTGAGTACTTGTTCTGCCATATTCTTGTCTATCATAAGGAATACCTTGATCTGTATGACTTAAAGACGACGATCCAGGAGTAAATCCGGTTAAGTCTGTAATAGAGAACGAATGATCTGACGTATTTTCGATCAAAGATTTTTTAGTTCAATTAATTGCCTGACAAAATAGTATTTCCATTATTTGCTTATTGGATGCAGAATCTTTTTTGGAAAAATTAAAATTATTCGAGAGAAATAATTGACCTTCAGTTTTATCTTTGGGTGGAAAGTTAAACTGATGTTTATTTTGTTGTAACCAGTCTTCTTGTGAAGGATGATTAATTCCTTGGTTGATAGATTCGTTCATATTTAAATGAGGATAACGTATTCCATATACTTCATGATTATCGGTATGATATCCGTACGATGTATTATGCGCACTATTGCCATGTTGATTATGCCCATTTACTTGATTATAAACTGGCTTCCAAGTTGGCCTTGGTGATTCGGTTGTGATTGCAGGATAATAATAAGATCCTTGTCCTTGATAATTAGTATTATTACTGCCGTTATTGTAAAATTTATCAAATCGATTATGATTAATATTTGTAGAAGCGACCTGATCTTGTCGGTCTGTCCGATTAAAAATGGGTTTCCAAGTTATCCTTAAAATAGGTGTCGACGTTGGCTTTGGTAATTCAGTTGTCGTTATAAATCGACCATATCCTGTACTCCATGAACCTTGACTATGACTGCTATACGTACGATTGTACGGAAAAGAAGTCGGTCTATCATCTGGATCTCCTCGTCCATGGTATGACCAAGGTTTGCTTGTAGTTGTGGTAATTTGCGGCATTAACTTAGATAATTTATCTATAAAAATATATTATTATGGCATTGATATTATGATTTTTCAAATCATTAAAGAATAGTCGCTATTATCATTAACTGGCATTTACACTCAACTCATTATAACATTATAATATATTTAAAATTCTATACACTATCATAAAATGTAAAAATTACTTTATCGAAATTCTTATTGCATAAGGGAATAATTTAATTATTGTATATTTTCATTAGTATTTCCGCATTTCTTATTTTATGAGAAGATCCGCTTTTAGATGTGCAACACGTATCAAATACTTTAATTACCTTTTTTGCAACTTGGTACCTTATGCGGCCAATCACAAACAGTTGTCAAAGGATTAAATGCCGTTCCTGGACCACAATCCATTATATACGTAATCCCATTGGCACATTGAAGAAACTTTTTACAATTTTCCGGATGCGGCAATAGACCAGTAAAATCCTCAGGGCACTCGATTTTGTTCGTCTTATGTTTAGAATCATCCTTGTAATTTTCACGGTTATTATAAAAGTATGGCTTTGGAGTTACATAAACTTCATCCGTCTTCTGAGTAGAAGATATTAATGCATCTATCAAATATTCATCGAATGTATTACTATCAATAAAACTCATAAATAAACTTGCGATTAAATATATTCTATTATAAAGTAGCGTAATTAGGGATCACACCTTTACAGCCTTTTACATTGTACGGCCAATCACAAGCACTAATAAGTGGATTAAAAACAGTTCCAGGACCGCAATCCATCACAAATGTTCCTCCATTTGCACAATGCAAAAACTTTTTGCAATCTACAGGATGAGCCACTATGCCTGTTACGTGAGGTGGGCATTTTGGTGTCTAAAATCAGATTGGCACACGTCATTATTTTAATGCAAAAATGTCGACATCGCTATATATTCTAAAAGAAAAACTACTCACGTGTGATTTTATTCTTTCTGAGTCACTCGTTGAACTCAAATGGTTTATATAGCTACTAACCGGAGAATCAGTCAATTTCTTGCTGTAGCATTCAACTTTGTGTGGAAAATCACACTCCAAAGTCACAGGGTTGAATAAAGTACCAGGTGCACACGGTTGTACGAATGCCCTACCTTTCCAGCAGTTAACAAAAAATTTACAATCTGGTGGATAAATAAATTGTCCGGTGGAATCGACGTCAGGACATGTAACTCCGAATTGAGAATCATAATGCGCAACCGTTAACTTAGGCTTTACTGAAATTAAAATATCCTGCCTTCGCGGTTTCTAAAATAATAAGATATTGAATATAATACTATGAAAAATTTTAAATAGCAACTATCAGATAGTACTATCAACTAGAAAAAAACAGCAAAATAATTAACTTTATCTATTTAATATAACGATATAAACTTTACCGTACTGTCAACAGCTATTCCTTCGTATAAATCCTGATCATTTTTCTCGTATGAATATTCCTTAGGATAAAAGGGAGAAAATTTATCCTCGAAATTATTAGAATCCTGATAAATTAAATTGTTTTGAGAAAATGTATTGTGGGCTTCGTTCTTATTTGGATCTATGGATTCGTGATAAGCTGGTACAGAAGGATAAAAATCATTGTTCTCGTTAAAATCTTTTTTCTTATTTTGATTAATATCTATCTCTGTTCTTTGCTCTATATCGCTTCCTGAAGTTTTGCGCCATGGCGACCAGGATTGCTGATCGTCGTTGGGCTTCCTATATATCGCTTCGTCCGGATCTACTTGCCGATTCAAAGATCGTGAGATTTCATCACTTGGTTGTGAATACTTCTCCTTAGGGTACCAAGGTAAAATAGATTCGCGTTGATTCGGTGACTTTGTTGTCGTTATTATGCGTGGATCGTATATCTAAAAATCGATATATATATATATATATATATATATATATATATATATACAGTAA
>JAITYT010001658.1:47605-58338 GCA_025433975.1 Liostenogaster flavolineata
GATATTTGATTGAGAATCTTGCAATGTTTTAACATTATGAGGCCTTTTACATACTGTCTCAGTTCCAAAGATACTTCATTATTAATTATTTCATTAAAGTCAAAATATGTAGTCATATATTTTGTTACATGAATACTTATTTTTTGGAAAAAACAATTTAATGATACATTATTCAATTTTTGTGTCATCAGATTCAATACATTTTCTAAAACTCTTGGTAATTCTTCAGTTATAATAATATTTTTTGTATCAAATCCAATTAAATGTGGACTTATTATAAGATTAGAAATTAATTCAAATAGTTCCTCGTTCAACAAATATTCTGGTATAACATTGTCCTAAACATAAAGTCAAAAAATGTAAATTTATATAAATTAACAGTTATACAGATATTTTTTTACACTTACATTTAAATTAAAAAGAGTCTGAATAAACTGTAACATTCTTAACATTGTTTTACATTGTAATGTTTGTAACTCTTCCAATGCTTTTGATATAAACATTGTTTCATTTTGTGTTTGTATCTTTACATTGAGAAGTAAATGACTAAAATTTTGCATACCATGAAATATAGTTTCCTTCTCAGGATTTAAATCCGTAAATAGATAATTCACATTAATTAACTTTTCTTTTATTAACCAAATGTAACAGTCAAAACTTCTCAAAAGCATCATCATATTATTTATAGATATAAAGTTTCCTGTTGCTTTTAAATTATTTAATATTACACAATTAAGCGTTTGAATTCCACATTCATCAATATAAGATTCTAAAATGCTTTTCGATGAATCAGGACTTTTAATATAGTTAGATAGATTAATATAAAATTCCATGCACTTTATTCTACAATTCTCATCCAAGGATCCACATTGAGTAAATAACCAAACTGCCGCCCCATTTACTGTATTTGTTTTGAATTCAAGTGGTTTTTTACGATCTGCATTATCATCACTTAAGAGACTTAATTTAATTTGTATAACTCTGTCAATATGATTCAAAGCATTATGAATTGAATGATCATTGCAACCTTCTAAACTTCTTATAAAACAATAAAATAATTCTAGCCAGTACATCGATACAATTTCTTCGTGTTCTCGTAAAATTTTGTATAAATGGTTAAAAGCAACAGCTGCAGCAACTCGCTTTCGTACAGAAGGATGAAGCCCAAAACCAATTATTTTTCGTATAATTGCATGAATATTTTTATAAAATTTGTCCGTTTCTGACGATTGTTTTATAGACCATTCTACAAATTCAGCTAAACACATGCCAGAAAACTCTCTAAGAGAAGAATTAGCATCAGTACTCAGACTATCAAAGACCACATCTATGAAAAAAGCAGTCGTAGGTGACTCAAGCATAAATTTCGAACTCAACCAATGAGTTATTTGTAATAACAAGGGTTGAAAAAGTTTCCATACAATTTCGTCAGAATCACATCCAAGAGTTAGTAAAGCAGGAAATAATGTTTTGTATAAAATGGAATAACAATCTGAATTTGTTGCTATGTTTTGCATTGTTTTACCAAGAATAAATGCAACCATTGCATGAAGAAGTTCACATGCAATTACTTTTGTGCGCCTATCTCCAGAACTTTGTGCTAAAGTTATCAATCTTGGAAAAATTTTATCAAAATAAATTTCCGATTTTATATCTGGAAATGGTAGCATATACTTTAATAAATCTTTTTTGTCCCAAGTTGCTCCTGTGTTTAAGGCTCGCTTATATATAAAATTTAATGCAACATCAGAATCCAATGAACCAAAAAATAACAAAATTCTCTTTTGAAGATTTTCTAGTGATTTTTCGCTGTTGATTAATGTTATGTGTTTAATGACCTTTCTTTCAGATGTTATAATATCTTGTAGTAATTCAACTGAGCTTTCTTTGCTTTGTAAAAACGATTCCAAATATGGTACTATTTCAGAAAGAAACTCTTTTTTATCATCTTTATCTATATGGCATATCCATTTTTCTAAAGTATTAAGAGCTTCAAAAGCAAGATCAAAGTCACCTACATCTGTAGTGAAAGCAATTTTAAATACCGGAATAGTACGAAGTAATACACTTTCTATGTACATAGTTGGTGTACACATAACTAAATAAAGACAGGAAATTAATAATTCATTGGAAAATGAGCATACTTGATCCAGAGTACTTAATAAATATTTATGCAATAGTTCTAACATTTCTTCATTGCAATAACTTTCATTGCAAAATATGTCAGAAGACTTAATAATTGCACATACTAATTTATAGAATCCTGATATTAATGGATATTTATATGACATTTTAATAATCTCATATAAAAGTTTGTTGATAGTGTTGTCCAATAAAAAAGATTGGATTTTATTAATAATATCAACATATAAATCTGTTAAATTAATAAATATTCTAAAATCTGCCTCATTCTCAGCTATTTGCGATAAAGCAATATCTGAAAGTATATTATTTTCTTTCATCTTTGTTCGTAAATTCAATTTATTCATCAATGTTATAAATATGTATATCATTTCATCGAATGCTTGCTGTGCAATGTGCATTCGTCCATGTAATTGATATCTATCAGGATTTAGTAATTCTACCCACAGTGGCAAATAATTTTTGTAACATATTGGACATTCTGGAAGATTATGTAGTGCACGTTGCAATTCTGCATCTACTAACAACGTATGTGAACAACTCCATATGACACCATCGTGAACTAAATTTTAAAGAAATATACGATGTAATATAATGTCATACATAAAACTAAACAATACACATTGTCAATCGGTTAAATAGAGAAAAAAGAAAGGATAGTGCACTTACATACATTATAGAGGAATTCTTCTACTAAGGTTTTATTTATGGAACAAATATTTGTTATTGTTTTTATTAACGATGATATTGCTAAGTTTTGATAATTTATGGGCAATTCCGGATATCTTTTTATCAGCAGAGTACTAATTTTTATAAGACCATTTATTTGATCTATTGTTACAACTGATATATGACAAAGAATTTTTGAAAGTGCTTCTTGGTAATCACAAATATTTACAAACCGAGTATGTTCCACATTTTCTCTGTAATAGAACAGTTATATCGATTACTTCTACATTTATATAAAAAACATTCTTCTATAATAATAAAAGATATAAGTACCTCGCATAAAAAGGTATTATACAACGCGCAATAAGAAAATACATATTCCTTACATCATCATCGCCAAAATATTTCTGACATGGTGCTGCTAATTTACTGAATCCATATACAACTAGACGTAATGCATTTGAATCTAGAGCTGGATCTGTTATTTGTTTCTTTAGAAGATCATTGAAATACTAAAAGAAGAAGATATTAATCAAGAAAATAACATTGACAACTAAATATGGTCTTCAACCAAAGTAAAATAAATCATTTGAATACAAACTTTACCAAAAAGATTGCTTTATCTTTTTCTGAATTATTGTGTTCAAGCATTTTCTCAAGAATTTTGTAGTATATTTTCAAAGCACGCTGTCCGCATTCGCTATTATCACCTTTTTCTTTTGCAAGATCAATAAATAATTGATACCAAAATTCATAATCATTATATACAAATTTGCAAAATAAAGTCATGTGTCGCGATAATAAAGTAATAGCTGCTCTCATAGTGACTCTTTTAGGTAGATTTTTATCCGCAACACTAAGACTTTTAATCCATTTATACAATTCTGTATATTGCTTTTCTTCTATATCTTCAAGTGCTATGATATCACCTAACATATTTGTAAGAACTTCCAAGTAAATCTGTATTTCGTTAGGTTGAATTGCTGCAGAAGGTTTGTACTATATTTAAAAATATTTGATAATTGATATTTGTCAATCTCGTGATACTAAAAATATAAATTATGCTCCTAATTATACCTGGACTTTGAAATCATTTAATAACTGTCTAAAAATAACTTTCTTATATGATTGTATTTCTTTAACTTCTGGATGATATCTTGCAATTGTACCAAGTACTGATAACATGAAACTTCTTTCTATAATAAAAGCAATTTATTATATTTTACATATTCGTGTTTATACTTGTACATGTGTATATATTCATCATAAAATTATATATAATTAAATAAAAGTAAATATACTTAAAACCAAATATTATATTATCACTATGTCAATATTTCTATGCTTTACATACCTCTTATAGAAAGTTGATAAAACTTGGAAACAAATTTAATTACTAATTTACCTAGAAATAAATCGTATTCTTTGAAAATCATTATAATCTTATTCAAAGTACCACACGCAGCCTTTTTAATATATACAGAACAATGCATAACCAATACTAATTCACATATTTCCTAAAATAAAAGTTATAAACCGTTAATAAATTGCTTATTAACAATCAAAGTAAATCATATACATTCTTTCATTACCTTAACTTTAATAATATAAGGTTCAAACATTTCATCAAATTGTTCGATAATAAATTGGATAAGTAGAAATCCTTCTTTGATCGCATTATCAAATCCCCTTCGTGAAACAGAACTATTAAGTTCATTCTTTAGAAAACACAATAATCCTTTGCTGTCATTAAATAAATTGTGCAGTACTAGTTCTATAAACAGTATAGATTAAAGAATAGGAATTAACTATAATTATTGTTAATTAAATTGTGATAATAAACTTACGACTATCATCCGTTGTCAAATTTTGGAAATATCTTCGACCGTCTTTTAAAATATTGGTCAAATCATAACTATTTTGTTCTTCCACGCACCTCGAGAAAATATCCATAAACGTCAAAAAAGAATCCATATTTTAAACCTAAACCTATCGTATATCGTTACAACCTAAAATATATTCCATTAATCTAAAATCTAACCCTTTAAGTTTATTTACTTTTCAAAATGTAACATCATCTATTATTTTTACAATACTTCAGAAAATTACTTTCTATTCAAAGTTTCAATGTTTAATAATTCCGCTGCAATAAATCTAATTCGGAACTCACATAACAGATGATAATTATTCAAATATGACTAATGCACACGCTGATAAAATTTTGCTGTCATGTGTCATTCTGTAGAAGTACTGTGAAGCCTGTGATCGTATTGTATCAAAACACAAAATCACATTACATTAAAAAAAAATTCTTGTCGAATTTAATTCCGTATTTCAATTCTTTACGACAATTTAGACATAAACATAGTTGATACAAAATAGACAATCAATTTATGATACTTTGAACAATGATATCAGAATTATTTAAACTTGATTAAGCGGTAAAAAATACTGGCCTCTTTTCCTTTGGAATCTACATAAATTTTTTGACAGGTCGGCAAAAAATATAATATATTTTTTAGCATGTCAAAAAAATGTAAATAATTAGTGTGCTGCTAAGTCAACAAAATTGGGTTTTTATATTAGATAAAAATCAACAACAGTGTTTTCCTTGGTCATTTTTAAATATTGGATGTGTTACACACACGTAAAAATTAATTTAAGATTTGATATTGAATTAAAACCTCATTCATATGTTGGGCAAATTTTAGGAAGTAGCGGTATTTTGGTATACTTTTTTTCTATGGTGAGAGGTAAAATCTTTCATGACTTGATGCAATCAATCAGTTTCGAGGTTAGAACTTTTACTGATTAAGAATCCTTTATTTCTCATAAGTATACGGCTCTTCAATTGGAACTAAAAACGAAAACCATAATTTGAGATATCGTCCGAAGTACAGGGTAGTCAAAGAAATATTGAACTCTCAAAGTTCTTTTAAAATATGAAAAACAATCGTCTCTATTTTGAGTTAAAAGACTCAATATTTTTTCGACACTCATTTTGTTAACACGAAGTCGCAACAGCTTTGAGTAGATTTCATGAGCAAGCCTAAAAACGCGGCAAATTTTAATTCAAAGAACTGGATCATTTTTATTACTTATTTCAAGGCATATCTTACTCTGTACGATTACATAATATTAAGTAATCGAAAAATATCGAATCCTCAAGTTTTTTTAAAATAATAATTTTATAATAATTGCATCAATATTGAGTTACAAAAGCTCGATATTTTTTCGACTACTCATCTAAAAAGAAAATCAGAATGTTTTATAGGATTTAAATGTATGTGTTGTCTAAAAATTAGAAGGAAATGTTTTAAGTTCAGAGAAAATAAGTATTATTTTCTTATGAAATTTCGCTTATGCTACAGTATATTTTGTTGCAGCTAGAATTACAATAAGTACACAGTTATGATGTAAATCTTTTTTTGTATCATTTCGAAGTGTTAACTCCGGTAATGCTCTTAGTCCTTTTATTAACTTAGAGTTCAAAGGAAGTATAATTTACTATTTTATGCGCTCTCAGATTATTAATAATAGTTTCATAGTAATTCGACATTTTTACAAGAAGGCACTTCTCCCTTCTGCACGTATAAAACGTGTAGCACAAGCAATTATATGCATTATTTAAATTATAATAATAAATTATATATATAATATTATATTCGGGTACAATAATAATGCACGAAATGTTAGTATATTGCTGAACTATTTCCAATATACAAAGAATAGTACAGGGTTATCAATATAGACCTGTTGCATCAGGCACGCTCACTGGTTTGGTATTTTCGCTTATTTCACGTGAACGCACGTGGATATATATATATCATTTTATTCTTTAGTACGTTTGAATGTATAGTACAATAATCGGGAGATTTACATATTCAGAAAGGTTATTTCACGCGATACAAAGGTTTAAAAAAAACATCACAGTCTATGCTTCGAGTTCGAGCAACTTTTTTATATAATGGAAGTGCATGTATTTTAAAAAGAATAGTAATGTAAATAAATTAGCTATTAGATTTTCATATATGGTATAAATATTTATAAATTATAAGTGGTTTCCTTTTTTAACTTAATTTTTATATTACATTTTGTTCAAAATATGACAAAAAACATTACATTGTATTCTTATGTCATTTAAAAATAGAATAGAACCACGTGCAACTGTATAAGTACAAATAATTTAATATTTACTATTTAAAATAATGACGAATTGTAACATGTTTAAAAGTAATAAGTAACTGCTATGTTCCAATTATAATTTTTTAATCCTTTTATATAAATGCGATAACTAGTTACTTTTTTGTGTGTGCCTGCGTATATGTATGTCTATGAAAATAAAAATAAACTACAAAATTATACCAATACATGGAGCGTTCCTACAACGTTACGAACACCCACAAGAACAGAGGTAAAAGTGCATTCATTAAATATGAATTTACAATATTAAATATATAAATCCTTTTAATGCCAAACGTCAATATCTTTTAAACATTCTTGCATATAGCTTACATTCTAACAGTATATTTATTTTCACATTCCTGTCCTGTACATGACAAATATATCAATTTAACGTAATTTAGTAAAGTTAATGTAGGTGCATATGATATGTAAAACTTACGCAAAATGAATCAAATTTATTATAAATATTTTCATTCTAAAGAATTTAATATTCTTATTTTTACTTGTTCTATGGCAAGATATTTAATAATTTAATTGCTTGTTCGATGTATAATACATAAATATGTTCGTTGAGTTAATAACAATATATTAACATTTGGTTTTCATATGCATAATCGCAATTGATACAATTTTTATAATTTTACAATTTAGTAAACTATTATACATAGTGACAGCAAAATATACAGTAATATTAGCACAACTAATAACAAATTTACTAAATAATGAAATAAAAGGTTACATAAAATATTGTATAATTTATAAAAAATTTATTTGAAATATATGTATTTGTAACAAATGGCACTAAAAGGATTAGAGTATTATAAAAATTTAGTATACTGATCATTTGTTACATTAATAGACATGGAACTATATTAAGTACCAAAAGTAGTTGAATTTGTTACTACTGTAGTTTGTATGCCATGATGTTAAAAAAAATTAAATCTTCTGTAATAGCTAAACCAAAAGATGCATGTAATTACAATAATTAAGACTATATATAATTTTGTCTCTAATCTTAAGTTTAAGATCACTGCTTTGAACATGTATTAAAGTAAACGTACGCACGTCTGTGCAACGTGCATTAGTAATTTCAAAATTTTTATTCTTAATAACAACGCAACTTCGTCTCTATGTATGCGTTTATATTGATTCATTCATATACACACGTATTTATGTACGAAGATTCGTTTATATATACGTATGTACGTACGGTGATTTATTGTGAAGATATGAGATGATAGTGCTTAGAAATGTAATAAACTGATGTTACAAAGCATTGTTTTTGTTATTTTCCGCATTTCCAAAATTCTGGGATTTCTATTTTTGTACTCTATGACGCGCGTGTGCATTTATACGTATAACAATGTATATGTGCACTTACACAGATAAATCTTCATGTAAATATACACAAATTAATAAAACACGAGTATGTTTACTACAGGTGTAGTTGTGTATAAAATATCCGTAAAATGGAGACCTCTAATTTTAAGTAATCCTGGGTTTTTTTTCATTGTATTATTATAACAAGTAAACTATGGCTCATTTAAAAGCTTCGTTTTTTATTGCTTTTAAGCTTTGAAGTGATGCTTTTTAAGGAACTGTGTACAATTGAATAACAGAAAATATACAGACAGCAAAAATAAATAATTATAATATTTATATGATTGTCTTATGCTAAACACATCAAAAAGGTGAAATAACGGATGATAAATGTAATCCCAAGCAGTCTTTCCTACCGAATGTAGGATGTATACTGCTAAAATGGCAGTAGTTTTAAGTAACACATACATTTGTTATTTCAAAATTAAATATTTATATTATTTCAAAAAGAAGCTGTGCTTGATATTATTTAAGTATGATACCAAGACGTACTAGATACTCACTTAGAAAACTTTGATACAACATTAACCCTAGGTCATGCAAATTATTAATTTATTAATTCAAATGCAAATAATTATTCTTTCATTGATTTTTCAAAATATTTTTGATTTAACATTTTCTTAATAAACCTTTATTTGTTTAGAAATATATATCATAACAAATTAATGATATATATTTATTGTTTAAGTTACCAGCCTCGCATCTTTCGCCATACTGTAAAAGGCGCTAGATGAATTACGAAGCAGTATCGCAGGAGAATCATATTCAATAATAAGTCCCTTGTCCAGAACAATGACTCTGAAACATTATTTTTTATAATTTACGTTTAACAAGAAAAATAAAAAATTTAAATAAATGATACATACTTATCAGAATCAAGAATAGTATTAAGTCTATGTGCTATTGTTAAAATTGTGCAATCTTTAAAATCTTCTCTAATTGTTCTTTGGATTAAATCATCGGTTTCTAAATCAACCGCAGCTGTTGCTTCATCCAATATAAGAACTTTTGTTTTTCTTAATAATGCTCGTGCCAAACAAATTAGTTGTCGTTGTCCTATACTGAGATTATCTCCACCTTCGCTTACTTCATGTAGGAGACCTTGTGGCAAATCTAATAAAATATTTCAACTGATTTTATTGCACTGCACAAATACATTTAGCCAACATTCGCAAAATGAATTAAAATGCATTGTTTAGCAAAAATAGCAAGAATATTTAATTAATTAACACATTCAGACTCCTTACTTAATATCTTTTCTATTTACGTATTAGGAGGTCTTAATCTTATACAAATAAATGTTGTTACCTTGTACAAGCGATTTAAGATGAGCTCGTTCTAATGCTCGCCAAACTTCTTCATCTGAATAATGATTAAATGGATCTAGATTCACTCTCAAACTACCAGAGAATAAAACTGGATCTTGTGGTATAATAGTTAATTTAGACCGAAGATCGTGAAGACCCAGTTTAGAAACATCAATATCATCAATAAATATTTTTCCATGAGCCGCTTCAATTATTCTAAACAATGACATAGTTAAGGAAGATTTTCCAGCACCAGTTCTACCAACAATTCCAACTTTTTCTCCTCCATTAACAGTAAATGTTAACCCATGAAGAACAAGATCTAGACCTTCTCTATAACGAACTTTTAAATCTTTAAATACAATACGACCTTCCATAGGCCATTGTTTTGGAGGTCTATAGTCTGCAATTATCCATGGTGCTTCTTGAGGAGTCTCCACATATTCTTTTATTCGTTCCACTGCTACAATATTTGTTTCGACATCAGAAGTCATGCGCACCAACCAATTTAATGTTTGTGTAATCTAAAGAATAATTATTTTAATTGCAACAAATTTTAAAAGTTTCATTTGACTATGACTATATATTATTTAAAGTATATCCATTATAGAATCAATTATAAATAATGTACAAATACTAAGATAATAAATGGAATTTAACAAGACAGATATAATACTATAATATATCTTACTTGTAAAGCATAGGTTACTGATAAACCAACGATTCCAGAATTTATAGTATCTCTTCCTAATACAGCAAATAATGCAGCAAAAAATATAATTAAATTTCCAACCATTTCTAAACGTACTGCAAGCCATCTATAATATGAAATTGTAATAATTTTTACGAAAATTTGCATAACTGTATTAATAATAAATATATTTCTAATTGGAAAAGTTTATAATAAAAAAATAGACATACCTGTTTGCAATTATGCTAGGATAGTAACATACTTGATTGAAATCTACCCTATTTTCTGATTCGTGAATAAATCTTTGCTGTACACCGAAAGCTCTAATTGTTTGTGCCCCTATAAAAAGAAAAAAAAAA
>JAITYT010001658.1:66259-110953 GCA_025433975.1 Liostenogaster flavolineata
TATATTTCTATTTATATCTTAATCCCTTAATCCCTTATCTTAATCCCTTCCTAATCTTAATTAAAAAATATTTAAAAAACTAACATTTCTAAGAATATTTGTCAACAGCACATTTTCTTATAATATGAAAAAATATATTTTTTTATATTAGTATATGATTAGAATATGAAAAATATATTGTATAAAAGAACTTACACTTCCAGTTTCAGCTTTCTCAACCTCAGTCAATTTTTCTCCAACCTTTGGTTTTAGCGAATCTTTTTTCTTTATGCTGTTACTTCGAATATAACTTCCAGATTGTTGACTTTCTGTAGAATACTGCCTATAAAATCATGATATTCATGATATTAAAAACGCAAATTTAATCATATCGATATTGGAAATATTAATTTTGTTATATTTTTACCTTTGTAATGAACCATTTAAAGATTTTCGATCAGTTATAGATCCAGATTCACTTTGGCTTTCTGAAATCCTTGATTTACCTCGTGTTAATTTTTGTTGTAATTCGTCTGATCCAATTGTAGATTCAAGTTGTTGCTTAATTTCTTGCAAATCTGCTTCTGAAGTATCATCCATATGCACTGCATCAAATATCCGACATCGATTTTATAATAATAAATATAATAGATTCAAAATATTAAGTTTTTATATTAAAATAAAATCATAGTAAAAAGAACACATGCTATTTTAATTAGTTACAAGTTATATATAAATTTCGATCATTAACATAAATTTTTTTCAAACTACAGTTATAATATATATTATATAATATTAGAATAAATAATTATATTTAAGTCACCATGCAATATTTGATAAGCTTCGGCTTTAAAAATAGTTCAATTTTTAATTTTATTTCGATATTAAATCTACATTAATATCATAAAACTAAAAGTTTAATTGTTCTCTACAAATCAACTGTTAAAAGCAACGTTTTTGTACTAGTTTTCACTAAAGAATCATCTTATCGATATTTCTTTAATTAATTCATGCACAAACAAATTGTCTGCTTATAACAGTGTTTATTCATAATTTCTTTCATTTAATAAAAAAAAATAATATTGATATATAAAAATGTTAAAGCAGCTACTCGTACGTACAATTTTTAGTAATTAAACAACAAACCAAATAAAATAAAGAGAATAGTATCAATTGAAGTTAGAGAAATATGAGTGATTACTTTTTTGTTGACTTACGATTTCCAACTTAAACATATAAAAAATAGAATTATGAATTAATAATAAATATATTTATGAATTTAACTGTATTAAGAAAATTAATGTATACCTTCTTGTAAATGTTGAACTAAAAATTCAGCAAAAGCACCTTTTTTCTGTAATAATTGTTTGTAAGTTCCACTTTCACTTATTTGCCCATCCTTAAGAACAATTATATTATCCACTTCAGGCAAATATGTAATGCCATGCGTAACTAATATTCTTGTCTTTTTTTTTAAAAGACCAGTAGGACCTATAACATTTTCGAATACATGTTTTCCAACATGAGAGTCTATAGCACTCATGGGATCATCCAAAAAATAAACATCAGACTCATTGTAAACTGCTCTGGCTAAAGCTACTCTTTGCTTTTGTCCACCAGACAAATTTATGCCTTTTTCTCCAATTTCAGTTTGATCTCCTGCAGGTAA
This sequence comes from Liostenogaster flavolineata, assembly GCA_025433975.1. Classification (NCBI taxonomy): domain Eukaryota; kingdom Metazoa; phylum Arthropoda; class Insecta; order Hymenoptera; family Vespidae; genus Liostenogaster; species Liostenogaster flavolineata. The sequence goes on from JAITYT010001658.1 coordinate 67,908, forward strand.
CATTGTAAGATCTGGAGTTATTGCGCATGCTTCAATCACACGATTATATACAGCTTTATTTAAAGGTTTCCCAAACAAAACATTGTCTTGTAAAGTTGCATTTTGTATCCATGCTTGTTGAGCAACATATGCGATGGAACCCTATTATTATGATATACATAAATAAAATATTTTGCACCAGATCAAAATTATTATATATTAATAATATATACAAAATAAAAAAAATACTTTTGTGTTAACACGACCACTTAATTTTTCCATTTCCCCAAGAAGAGCAGACAATAAAGAGCTTTTACCAGATCCAACTGTACCAACTACAGCTACTAATTGACCTTGTTTTACTTGCAAATTAATGTTCCTTAAGGTTGGCTTATCAATATGCTCCACATCCCAAGAGAAAGTACCATTTTCAATAATTAATGGATGCACTGTGCGACATAAAGATGTTTCCGTTTTTTAAATATTATAGAAGAATAAAAATAATACGTTTAAAATTACTTACATTCAGATGGATCATGCTGAACATTATCAGGATCAAGTTCTTCCATATTCATGAATTTGTTAATACGTTTTACAGAAACATAAGCCTATATATACCAGGTAAATTTTATTATTATTATTTACTTGAACGACTTAATATTATTCTTTATGTGTCAAAGCAATTTTACCTGTACAATATTACCAATCATCATTGGTAACATAGAAAGTGGAAACCTTAAGATATTGAAGAGACTAAGTGAGACAAAAGCTGTGCTACTATCGAAAACATTATTCTCATCTATGAGAACAAATGTGGCAAAAGAAACCAAGGAAACCTAAAAATACAAAAGAAATAAATTATTAGTTATATTGCAATTATTTTTAGTAAATAATATTGGATAGAGTAAAAAGTAATTTCGTATTTTTAGATCAAATTAAAAGATAAAATTTTCGTATTAAATAAGAATTTTTTTAAACAATATATGCACCGTTCTGTTTAATAACTTTTTGCCATCTTGTAGCCAATTTCAAAATTCCATGCTCCCTAAAATTACCTATAAAACACGAAAAATTACCTACGAAATACGAAAGTATTTTTTACCTGGCCAAATAATTTTCGTTTACAATTTGTTTAAAATAGAAAAATATAAAATAATATATAACGTACTAAGAATGGGGCACAAGACCAGATAAAGCTTGTACCAGCGTTTAAGTAGGCTGCTTCTTTTAATACTTGTATTTCCTTCGCTCTAATTTGTAGTATTTGTTCTTCAAAAGAAGGTTCCCATGCATATAATTTTAATACTTTGATACCATTAAGTACTTCATTCATTAATTTAACTCTTTCGTCTTTGCTCTTCATCTGCCTAATTTGCAATGTTTTTACTTTATTTGCAATTAACCCATTTACGGGAATAAGAATAATCATGACAGCTAAACCAGCAAATACTGCTGGACCAAGTGTTTCCCATAAAAAATATAAAGCCAATGCAATTTGCAAAGGTGCTGACCAAATCATGTTTATATATGCAGTCAAATCCATAAATCTTTGAGCATCGACAGACATTAAATTTACTATCTCACCGACTGTTGTCTCTTTTCTAGCAGAATTTGACATTCTCAATGCTTTGCGATATATTGCGGCTATCAATGCAGTACGTATACGTAATCCAACTAAGAACATACGATGAAAATACTGTGATAACACTAAAGTTTGAAGAGTGGCTGTAATTAGGAGCATTACTGCATAAAAATGACCCTTCCAGATTGGTTCATTTCCCTTTACAAATTCAATAAGTAATCTACAGAAATAAAATAATTGATATTTTAATATAAGTTTAACTTCATGTTGATAAAAACTATAGATGCTTTCTCATGATTTTTTGAATAATTATGACTATGATAATTATATAACGCATGAAAATTCCATTAGCACTGTTAAAATATTCTATTTATCATAAATATATAAATCAATAGCAAAACAATAATAGAATAATACTTACTCCAGTATCTTTGGACTAATAAAAGTCATAAGATCTTGTATAAGTTTAAGTAAAGAGCCAAATAGAAACGTAGTTCCAAAAGCTTTGCATAAAGGTGGTAAGATGGAAGACACTTTTTTCTTATTTCCATTGTTAAAATCAACTTGACCAGATCCTTTCCTAAAGGATGCTTTTGCGTTTCGTACACTGAAAATTACACATATAAATATTACCTGTCTTTATACGCGCGCGCGAATATATGTGTATCACCGATAAGATTATTTTTTTCTTAATGAGTTAGATTACAAAGTAATAATTGAATAAAATAGATTTATTTTAAAAAACTAACTATTTTATATTTCTTGTCGAAGTACTTATTTATAAATTTATAATACGTAGATATATTTTCATAGTATTTTAAGTTAACTTTAAAAACGTAAAGCAACTTTTAGAAGCATGCTGTACACATTACTTTTTATACAAAGTCTTGTTAACATTATGCTTACCTAAATTGAGTCCAAAATAACCTTGTTAGCAGAGTAACAAAACAATTTTTGCTTCATTATACAATTTATCTCAGATTAGATACGTGGTTTATGACATTAAAGTAAAGTGTAAGCAATTTAAATGATTTTCACATTATTATATATAATTTTTAAAAGTTACTATTTCTTTAAAATTAACTATGTAGTTTATATAGTAAAATATAATATTTACTAAAAAAATAATGAGATTAAAATATCTCTTGCATATAAATAATTTAAAATATTAATAGTTCGTATTTTTGTCTTAACAACCATGAAAAATATCAAAGCTAAGAAGAATATATAGTAAAAAATTAGCATACTTTTCAATCTTTTTTGTATCCTTATTCCAATATTTATCAAATTTAGGAACAATTTCAGTAGCCATGTCTTCTGGATTCATAGACCATAAATCTGTAGTTTCTAAAGGTTTTTTGAAACCTTTCCATGCTAAAGAATCAAACCAAGCAAAGATAATTCTTGATGGAAAAGACGAACTTTGTTCTGGACATGGTCTTTCAGTCTATAAATAAAAAAATAAATAAATAAAGAACATTAGTGCTACTTGTTGCATTAGTACAGTAAACTATCTAGTCAAAATAAATATCTCACCAAAGGATACTCTGAATACTTGGGCTCTGCATCTACGACAAAATTCAACAGGAACAGCAATAGTACAAATGAGTAATAAATCATGTATGATACAAATGAGTATGTTGGCTCCTCCTGAAATCATATATCTCTACTAATTAAATTATCTAATTAATCTAATTATGGTAGAATAATAAGCATACCTCGGATAAGATTCCTCTTAAAAAACTTCTAAATTGAACGCATCCACATAATGCTAATAAAAACCAAAACATAAATAATAGACCAGAAGTTCGCATTCCATATTTTCTATTATAGAATAATAAAACAGCAGCTAATGCCTGTAACAATTAGTTAATATTATTTAATCGTTTGCAATCAAAAGCCATTTTGGTGCTGGAAATAAATGTCATTTCTAACAAAATCTATTATGACTGTTTAAATTGCACACTTTAAATATAAAATATATACATCCGAGCATTGGAACAAATAAACATCGATAAGATAACTACCTACAACCACTACACTGCAATTATCAAAAAGTTTAAAGTTTTAAAAAGATTTAAATTTAAAGTTGTAAATATCTTCGTATTTTTCTTATTTACATTGTGCAAAACATAAGAACTATACATAAAAAGAATTTTTAACTATTTATTATTTTTTATTTAAAAGAAAAAGCTAAATATCCATTAAAGGAATAAAAAAAGGATATACTTACAAAACTAATGATCTTCACACATGGAGTATAGTAATCTACACTATATACAGTCTCATAAGAACTTATATATATTGCTCTTCCTAGATCAACAATTGAGAGTAAAATTAATGCTAGTGTAAGTACTTGCTTAGATATAAATAACCATGTGTAAGGGACATTTTTTCTTCTGCTATTAAGTAGATAATAGGCCTCCATTAGAGAAAAAACCCACAGAAATGCACAAGGAGTCCATATTAATACAGTTTTTTGAAAACATTCTGTCACATCAGGGTCATCCGTATTCCACATTAAATTATCATCCTAAAACAATTGACTATTTTACTTCGTATATAACTCGACGATAAATCATTTTCAAACAATTATCTTTAATTTAATTTGTCTGGTCAAGGATATTTTATAATAAATATTCTGTGTGAGTATATATTCTGTCTTAGTTAATGATGATATTAATGATGATATATTGCCAAATAAATATTTCTATGTAAAGATTACATAATATTAACACAAAAAAACGAGAAGTTTCGTACAAACTCTACAGAAAAATGTAGTATCGGGCAAATTACACATTGACAATTATATAAAGCCAAAATCTATCCAATTTTTGTATGAATTTAATTATTAATTATATCAATGATTTGGCGTTAAAAAGTTACTCTACTTAAATAAATAATTTTAGGAGCTTCTAGATATAATAGTAATAAGAAAAAAAATATGTTTGAAACGATGTTATTATGTACAGTGCGATAAAAAGGATGAAAAATTCGCAACTCACCCAAAATGTGGAACCGCAAAACTGATCCATGGTGTGATTCTCCATACTGACACATTTATTAGTTTCTTCGAGTTCTTTGTCAAGGACACAGGAATGATAATACTGCTACTTGTAATATCTTCTTTAGAAAATGAAATAGTGGTTATAAAATCGTGCTATACATAATCGAGGTAGTACCGGAATTAAAATTCGGTTCGGATGTCTATTCGAAATTACGACGGCATGCTACACTATTATAAATATACCAACGCGCACATCATTCACACAGACGAGAATAGAGAATTCTATCAATGACGAGTGTACGATCACTGGAGAAGATTCCTTGCGAATAAATGTCGACGAGTCGTTGATTAAATCGCCTCCTCTCTTCCCTTTCCTACGACTTTGTTTTTAACCGTTAATACAACCGTGATCACCCTGAACTTACAGCCGTATCGACTCATCGCACGAGAAACCTCGAACCGAACTGGATTGTACGAATGAGGCAAGTGAAAGTGAGATGTACATATGCCGCATTAATCCTGTGAAATTTCTGAGAACCGCGCCGCACTGCGATCGCTTTCCGAAGGTTCTTGCCTACTATAAAGGAATAATAACGCGCCTTTTAAAACAATATCGATTATAACAAAAACACTCGTGACGTTAGATTACAACGTTACTATAGTAGAATAATTCTAAATATTACACTTCCTCTTTTATTTTAACGTATTTATCTCGTTTTTATGAAAAATCATATCTTTCATTTGACAAATTGCAGCTTTCTTTAGCTTTTGCTTCAGAATCGCCGTGTATCCTTCTCTGAAGCATATGTCATGACATTGTTAGATTACAACGTTAATATAGTCAAACAATTCCAAATGTTGCACTTCCTTCTTTATTTTAACATATTTACTTCGTTTTTTTTTATGAACAATTGAGTCTTCTATGGCAATATGACGCGTATCTTTCATATGACAAATCATAGCTTTCTTTATCTTTTGCTTCAGAAGCTGTATATCCTCCTCCGAAGCTTACATCATGACATTGTTATATCGCAATGATAATGTAATTCTAAATCTTACTTCCTTCTTTATTCTGACGTATTTACCTTATATTTACGACGAATTGCACCTTTCTTTATCTTTTGTTCTAAAATCGCTGTATATCTGTCTCTGAAGCTTACATCATAACATTGTTATATTGCAACGGTAATACAGTCAAACAATTCCAAATATTGCACTTCCTTATTAATGTCATATTCATCTCATTTTTTATGAATAGTTCAGTCTTCTACAGCAACGCAACGCGCGTCTTTTATACGACAAATCGCAGCTTTCTCTATTTTTTTGCTTCAGAATCGCCATGTGTCCTCTGAAATACGTGTCATGATATTAACGATAAGAATATGCGATAAATTCAAAATACGTTTATTAAACGATATGTCGAGTAATTATGGAAGGAATGTTCAAAACATGTATGAGTATCGATATATCTCTTAAATTATAAAAACTTGAAAAAATTATTATTATTCGTGACGTAAGGATGCATCTTTGGATTTAGATAAAATGTTTTCACCTAGTTTCATTTTTTTTATAACATAATAAGAGTTGTCAAATCACCACCAAAAAAGTTACTACCAAAAAATTACTTAAAAACTAATTTCAAATTTTATTTAAATATGGATAAAAGAAAAAAATGTAACTACATTGTTAATTTCTGTTCTATTCAATTTCCACTTTGTACGACCTTGGGCCTAATTCTTCTAGAGATACGATCGTATGACAACTCTCATCTTACGTAAATCTTCTAATATTCGAATGTACCTTACGTTTTCTATAATATTGTCGGAAAGTATACACTCGTCCGTAAATTCAATTACATTAATTTCGTTTGCATTCATTAAGTGCAAGTATTTTAACGATCTTTTGCTTAAATACAGTAACAACTTCAATATTACTAATCTCGTATGTGAATATTTATTATACAACGTAATGAGTGTGCAACATTTCTGTTAAAATTATTGATTAAAATTATTGATTAATTACGTACGATAATTATTTACGTTACGATAATTCGTAATTTTCATTTCTACAAAGTATCAGAATTATATTCTAAAGGAAAGAAGATATGAAATCTGAAATACTTCGTAATACATAATTATTAAACATGCCTTATTAAAATAATTAATAATGGATATTGTTATTGTTATGTAATATAGATAAATTGATACAATAGAAATGTAATAGTGACCCAATATATACGTATGTTCATATTATGTTGATTGAACCAGGGACGTATCAATCAGGCGCCCAATAGATATGTCACATACGGGCATTGAGTATTTAAAAGCGTCGATGCTGAAAACTTGTAAATTACGTAATACATTGTTTATAAAATGCAGCATTCTCGTACGAATACAGTGTTTCTTGATACGACAAATCTTTCGTATAAAGCAGTTAATGTAAAAAAATGTAGAAAATTATTGCTTACACCTACACATGAGGAGGAACATTCTTACCACGTCTATGAAATGAGTAACTCGAATGTTATCTTTCTTATTCTAAGAAAATCTACAGCATTTAATCTTACAACTCTACATAATAAATAACATGCTACATCACGATTTGCGCTGACGAATTCGAACAGATAAGACTCGGCATGACAAAGCGGATTCGCAATACAGTATAATTACTCTGTAGAAAGTGTTAACTCATTGTGATATATATAATATTTTATAATATTATTAATGTCATAAGCAGACTATTCGTATAATAGCTAATATAGGTATAAGAATAAATGATAAATAATAAAAGCTGAGTATATAAACACGTAAAATAATTGATTTTCTTTATATTAGATCGTGTTAACAATTAAAATCACTTCAGCAATCAATTCGCGAATGATGAAACATTCGACACTTCATATTACACCATAAAAAATACATTTCTTCGTTATTTACGATTTAATTATATGTAAAAAATGATTTCCCCTTCTTCGTATCGTAGAATTATTTCGTTATCGTGAGATTAATTATTTGTTTAAACTTTATGTTTACATTTATTTTATGATGTTTTTATGATCATTTCATTTTAATGTTATAAATAATTAGAAATTATATAAAATAATATATAAATAGTAACTTCGTATTTTTAGATCATATTAAAAAACGGAATTTTTATTTTAAAAGGGAATTTTATTAAATATATCATTTTGTTCGACAACTTCTCGCCATGTTACAAGCAATTTCAGAATTCCATCCTGTCTAAAATTATCTATAAATACGAAAAATTATCCTCAAGGTACGAAATTACTTTTACCCGGTTCAATAGCTTTGTTAATCGTGATAAGTAAGAATTACTGCTATCAAAAATAGTAGTAATGGAAATTAATAGATTTTTAAATGCTCATGTATTATGCAATCGTTACATTGTCATGTGACTCGTCCTTTAACTTAATAAATTTGACCTCGATTTGATTGATGAAAAAAAGCGTTATATAAATCTACGAATAATGAAAAAAGGCGTGCTACGTGACATAATCTTACAATCGCTTCGTTTAACCCTAACTTCTGTTTGTTTCTAAAAGACAAAATAGTTATAGAATTATATATAGTAAAGTAAAGAAATAAAAATTATAATTAAAAAATCTCATAAAATTATAAGATAAAAGACAAAAAGAATTTTTACCGAATTAGAATTTTATTTATATTTAAAAAATTCGAAATGAAAATTAATTACACTCAAACAGTAATCACAACTCCGGAGTATAATAAAACATTGTTTCGTGTACATACAAAAGAAAAAATTTTAGTCATTTGTTTAGTATGTGTAGTAGTTGTATGTATGTGCAGAAATATGTGCGCATTACGCTACTAATATTCTCGTTTTTTATTGTAGTAAATTGGTATCTCGTCCGTATTTATGGCTCGTTGATTACATGAAGAATGACTGCGGGGAGAGAGGTTTCTTGAGTTGACTTCTGGTTTTAAGCATGGCAGATAAAAAGAATTAAAAAAGGAAAAACATTGTAGTATTCTTGTAGTGTAACGTTCTCGCAAAACTATTCTTTATATGTATGTTCGATAAATGAATTTCCTTTCTTATCCACCCTTCAGTACAATGATTTCAAGTGAGATAAGATAAATATTATATTTTAGTATTTATCCCCTATCTTTCTTCAAGCTATAAAAAATGTTCAAGAAACATTATTCTTCTATGTAAATATAGATAAAAAATACGTTAATGCTAAAACATATGGATTAGCTAATCTTAAATCTTAAAAAAATCTGATATGTAACTTTGTGTATATATGTGAAGAGCAAGAATACGATATAATCTACATCAAATTTATTTTTTATGTAAATGCATTGTAAAATATATAATTTGTTTTATATATATCTCTTATCCCCAATATATATTAGATGATTTCAAAAGTTGGTGCCCGATGTTTAGAATTAGCGGGAACCTTATCGCACTTTACTAGAGGTTTCAGTACAATTTTTACAAAAAAGGAATCCATCAGCTTGTAAAACGTGTAGAAAATGATAGTGACTACATAATTGATTAATAAAACTGTTTATTTAAAAATTTATCCACTAATGTTTTATTTTCAAATCAGGCACGAACTTTTGCAATCATTCAATACTTCCAAATTATAAAATCAATGAATTATAAGAACCGTCATTATTTATTTCATATATTTATAATAGCCATTATTTTTTAAATGGTAACAAAGCATTTTACATAGTAATAATAATAATTACGAATCTAATTGTAATGAGATTTAAAAAAATTAAGGTGATCATATATTAAAGAACTCTGATATTATAGGAAACTGATGAAACTGATATATATTACAATTATATAATGTAAAATAACAAAAATATAAATATACTTTTTTAATTATCAATATAATTGACATTTTGCAAAAATAATTTCTACAATATTTTTAAAAGTAATATAAATGCAAGCTTTAAAGTTAATACTGAATTAAATTTATCCATACCGTTATTAAGAACTATTCACTGTGTCAGATTTGATAAGATTGCGTGCTACTAAATAAAAGTGTAAGTAACTCTGGTTCAGATAAATTTCTTTTATACTTTTGGGTCATATCTTGAATTTTCAGTCTTCTACGTACATGCGGTGGATGATAGCTGTAATAAATGTAAATATAATGCCATAGAAAATAAATAAAAAAAGGTAATTTAAGAAAAAATAAGTCTTGTACGTAATACTAAATTTATGTACCTATCATTATCTAGTCTTTTTCTTCGACCCATATTTAGTGCAGTTTGTCTAACAAGTGTGCCTAATACTCTTCTAGACACAACCATGCCATCGATTAAAGGAGTAGCTAGATTGATTCTAGAAACTGGACCTTGTAATCTAACTCTCATTAATCCATTAGCAAGAGATTGAAGGAAAACTATTTGTACGTCAGATGATTGAATGGTTCTACCATGTTCTAAACCTGTATATGTAGAAGAAAGAAGATCACCTGAAAATAATTATATCATTATGCTATGTGTAATTTTAATTAGATACTATTGATATACACTATAATTCGAAGTAAGAAAAAAATATATTTATATTTTATACAAATGCATGCCTTAAAATGCTTTGTAAAAAAATTACAACAAATCTAAATATTCATATTTAAAAAATAACACGTTATATGCAAATGATATGTGGAAAAATCTGGGATACTTTATATATACATACCAATCGGAAAATAACTGTGATCTTCTAAACTTTCGACCCAGACAACCATAATTTTAGTGTCAGTTTGCATTGGCAAAATATGTTTAGCTGTTCTTCTTGGTTTTATTGGATCTGTGCTAGATGAACTAGGTGGACCTGATCCTGAGAAGCTCGATGGTTGTCTTTCAAAGTCAAGAGACATCGTTCGTGAATTTTGTTCTGTATTATGCGGAATGTTATAAGCTCGAGAGCTGGCACTTTCGCTTATACTTCGTTCGAACCAGGCTACAATGCGTATTATCAATTATTCTCGTTTTTGTTTTATTACATATTTATAAATTACTTACTTTGACCACTGGTACCATCACTGGTGTAGCTTGATTCGTCCAATGAATCGGAACTTGCCATAACAAATGATTGCGTTGGTACAACAAATGCAATTTCAGAACTAACATCAGCCCAATAAAGAACATGGGTATCGCCATTATATTGAGCCCCACCATGATCGCTATGATCTTGTGGAACGTTTAACTGAGCTGTTACTCTCCACGAAGTAGAAACGTGTCCTGTCCAACCAGCGTGCGAAGAGACTGGAACTGGCCAACCAAGAGAACTCAAGAATTCCAAAAAGTTTGATGAGACATCTTTTTCATGTAACTATAAATATTAAACATAATTTCATTTCGATATATCTTTATATATTTTTTGTTAACATTCTGATAATTAGAGAAAGATGTAATCCTACAGTGAATAGTAAATTAGAAGTTATACGAATAAATTCTTGATAATCATTCTTTGAAAGTTCCAATTCAACTAACAGTTTTCGAATAATATTGTTCATATTTATCGAAATAACGCAATTTATAAAATAAATATAAGCATAATTGTTAACTTTACTGCAAAAAGTAGAGAAATATAAGAAATTTAAAAACAATGATCATGAGAATATTTAAGTATTGTAGATATATAATTACCACATTGGACAATATTTCTTGGAACGTTTTTTGACCAGCCTTGACATAAAAAATATGAACAGTATCACATGTTCGCGAACTAATATTATCTAGAACTTCCAAATCCGTGCAGAAACCTGGAATAGTAGGATCTAAGGAAGTAAAGCTGCTAGTTCTTGATTCTTCACTTTCTTTTGGTTCCATATTCAAAAAACCAAAGTGACTTAAAAACAGGCGTGCAGTTTGAAATTCGTGACAAATTTGAGGTGGCACGCATTCTTCGCTTTTTTCATTTGGATCTTTACAATTATTATCATCTTGTTTTAATTCCAAATTTATTTGATGATCTAACAAATCTGACAGAATCTGATGTTCATTTCGTACAGCATCGTTATCATTCATAACTGCTTCTAGACTTGGTATCGACTCATCTCTGTTTTATAAATATATTGAATAAAAATAAAAGAATTTTTAAATAAAAAGATTAAATAAAAGAATCGTACACTTTACAATGTGGAATTTTATCTACATTATCTGGAAAAAATCTTGGCTTGTAATCCATTCTTGGCGCGGCTTCTGATAGTGGTAAGGGTCGTCCTGGATTTGTATTTACACTTCTAATACTAGATCTATGTCGCGGTAGATGCCGAAGCTGCATCGTCCATGCATGTCTGCCAAATGGTCCACGTATTAAAACTGTTACCGTGGGTTGTGGATCCTGATCATTCCCAAGCGGTTCTTCTAATAAAGCCAAAATCGTTGCGTTTTCTGCGACAAAGTATCTAAATCTTTCTACTGCTGCTTGTCGAGCAACACGACCACCAGTCCAGCTATTACAATGTCGAAGAAGAGACACTTCATCTAATAGTGATGACAATGATTGTGCACCGCATGCACTAGGAAAATAACCAACCTATGAGAAGTTGGCTACTGTATAATGTGCATGATATTTGACATAAAAATAAATTACCAGAAATACAAATTTTCATTAAAATGAATTTCTAAAAATTTATAAGAAAAAACAGAATTTGCAAAAACCTGTTCTAATATTATTGTAAGAAGTGCATCTGCAGCATCTCTAACGCGCATGGATGCTGGTTTTAACTCCTTCTCGTCTTTCATTTTAACTGGTTCACCAGGTTTTCCAATGCTTTTTGTCCCCGATACACCTAACTCTACTACTTCTAAAACTGTTGTTAAGCAATCCTTATCCTAAAAATTTTACATAAATTAATTTTACTTGTATATATACGTGATCGTACGTGTAAATAAATATTAACTTGTAACAGTTGTGGATGAGCAGTTAACCAAGTTGTTAAACAACCAAATGCTGCAACAATGGAGGAATGTAAGTCCTTAGAATGTGCTGGTGGAGGTCTCCAACATTGATATACAATATAATCACACAACCACTTTACAGCTCGTTTACACTCCAAAGCATCTATAAAAATAGTTTTATAAGCTTATTATGTAGAGAAATTCATAAATAGTGCTCACTAATTTCATTCTTTTTCTTCAAAATTAGTATTTCTATGGCAAGTAATATTCAAACCTGTAAGTTTCCTTGCTGAATGCATATATATATTTTAAACAAAAAAATATTAATATTTATATAAATATTTATACACCTGTTAATAATTCTTATAATACAACTTACCAGTTTCACGAATTCGTGTTCGTGCTAGCCCTGATAACATTTCAAGTGCTGCCAAAGAAACATTTAAATCTGTTTTCCACGATGATATTAATCTGTGGCAAACTAAATATGTAGCCCGGACAAAAAGAGCATGTGCTGAGTCTGAAATATTATTTAAATTTAATATAATGAGACTGCTACGTTTCAGATGATATAACACTTTAATAAAAAGAAAGTTAAGAATGATAAATGCAAGGCGTAACGATCATTCTTTTTATTAAGAAGAGCATTTTTCAACAGAGATGTGAATAAGACGAAATCGAAAGAAATGTTTATAGCAATAACACTTCAGAAATATTTGCCATGTAAATGCAGTACCAAGATAAATAGTACTGGTATTTACCAAATGCAATGCATTCCTCTTGAAGAGTTGCTATATCGGACGCATCACCGAGCGAACGTTGATCACTGGATATGCTTATTTGACTGGCTGTATCACTGGTGACTATCAAGCGATGATAAGTATAATGATATATGCATAACAAAACATAATTCTTAAAGATAAAAAAATAACAAATCACAAAAGCATGTAATAAGCAAGTACGATGAAAGGTGGTATTAAGCACTACACTTTCACTTAATTTTATTCCAAGGAATAATGATAATTTGATTCACAAGCACTGAGCAGACATTAATAGTAAATTACTCGCTGAATGAGGCATCACTGTAATTTCTTTATCATACAAAATAATAATATTCATAGTTATTTGTGCTTAATTATAATTAATACAGTGCAATCAAAATAAATGCTATTAAGCTTATTTTCGTTGCTCATTTGAAAAACAAACCTGATGATAATAAATTAGCTGTTGCATCATTAGCTACTGCATCAGGCTGTGTTACTTGTTCAACTTCTTCAGCTGCAGCGGAATCTTGTACACTTAATAATAAACCACCTGTTTGAAAAAAACTGTCAATAGATATCAAGTGTTAATAATTACTGTTTAAAATATTTACTTACCTAAAAGCATATGAGTATTTTGTGGATCAGTTTCTACTTGCAATGCATTAATCAATAAATTCATAAGCTTTGACTTTAATTGAGCAAATGTTATTTGATGTTTATCAGAGCACACTGTGCCTGGTAATGTTGGAAGTTCTTTAATAGCGAGATTCTGTAAATAATATCATTTTTATAATAATTAAAATGCAAATAAAAATAACAATTAAATATAGAATATAATAATTGATATTTATATTGTTACCTGAAAATGTAAGGGTAATGCTAATATTGATATAAGTAAGTGTATCGAAGCTCTTCTTAAATCTGGTTTGGGTACTATATTAGATTTTAATTTTAAATCTTTTTCTGCAAGTACTACTTCTAAAGCACACAATACAGCAGGTACTAAAACCTGAACACCATTAAGGTCCAATCGAAATAAGTCTGATGAATTTAAAAGAATACTTGCTAATGTTTCTCCACAGTCTCTGGACTACAAATATATTCAAATATATAATGAATATTTTTTTTAAAGATTTATAAATATGTGCAAAATATGGGTATAAAAAAGATACAATATGACACACACACACTTACATCGTCAATTTTGAGACCATAATGCATTGCTTGATAAAATCTAGCCAAATAAACAGGAAGTATTTCTTCGCCAGTCTTTTTTGCACAAAAAATTCTGCAAAGTGCACCTATTGCTTCCGCTCTACCTGATTCGTAACGATCTATGCAAAGTGTCGGAGGTACTTCGCTTACAGTTTCTTGCAATGAACTAGGCCCTTCAACAAGCACAGAAGATGGACGTTTTGTTGCACCAGATGGTTCTATAAGATGAATTATAAAATATATACAATTTAAGAATAAAATTATATTTAGAATTTTCAATTTAAAATAAAATAAAAGTAATAAGTACGTGGTAAATTTTGCGACCACCCATTAACCCCAATAAATGCAGCTTCAAATAACCATTCTCCGAATAAATGTAATATACTATTGCACTTCGGTCGTCCAGGTGCTAAAGGAGGTCTGATATCTTGACCAAGAGAAGTCATAGCTATAAATGTAATATAGTCATTACGTTAAACATTAGAGAATGAAAGAACTTATAAATGACATCATATATAAATATTTAACATAAATATTTTGTATCTTACAATTTGTACTTGAAGCAGATGATGGTCCTGAATTAGATATTAACGTAGGTGGAGTACTGGAAACGCGACTTGTTGTTAAACCAATTAAAGATGCTTTTGGAATTCCTATAAAATAAAAAATACAATAATTAAACGCGTTAGATGATGAAGTAAAAATATTTCAAAATTATAAAAAGATATTAAATTTTTATAATGTTTTTACTTCATTAATATTGTTACAAAAATAATTAAAGTTTTATTCAGTTCACGATAATGAAGTAAACTAGAAACGTTATAAAAATTGTATTTAGATAAACAAACTGTCTCATTTTAATCAATTTATGTAATTATCTTTTATGCTACACATTTAAAGAAATATTTCAAATAAAACCTGTACTATATCATGAAGGATATTTTACGATAACCATCAGATTTACCTAGGTGTTCTCAAAATCTCAAAGTGACTTTCATTTTCTTAAATAAAATTATATGTTTTTATTCAGCCAGCTTTACATTTCACTGTTAAACGAATTTATTGATCTAATAACCTTTATAAGACGTTGAATTAAAATGATATATCTTAATATAATGTAATATGCAAGTACTATAAAGAGAAAAATTATAATGGTGTAGAATTGCGAAAATAAGAATAAAAAGTATACTGTGCTCAATACCCTTAGTAACTGCAGAAGGTGTAACACTGAAACTTTTGGCAAGTCTGCGTTGTGTTGGAGGTGTAGGAGAAGGTTGACTTTGATCCTTGTTGCTTGACCTGTCCCACCCAACACCTGTAATTCCAACATTACCGCTTCCAGACGCAACACTGGATACACAACATTCTTCCCAGCAACATGCTTGTGAAACTCCTAAAACAGTTGTGATAGAGTGCACCCTCCACCCATAGATGAAGTAAGTGATAAGCAAAATCTGGTGCTGTGCTTATATACAAAATGTATTGTTTAAATAGAAAAGATTCGATTGAAAAATCCAGAATATTAAAGTCGCCAGAAAAGTGTTTTTATAAAAAATGGCAGATATCAAGAACATGGTACAAATATATTGTTTGTCAGTGTAATCATGTGGCAGATATCAAAGTCACGTAATTTTTTTAAAATAGGGATTTATTTTTTTATTTGTAATTTTTTAATAACGTTTGCCTTTGAATTTAATTTATAAGTTTTTTTAGATGAAAAGATATCGGGCGATAGATCTTGACTCAACAAGAGCTATTATATTATGAATAAAAAATACGACGTTTGAAAAAGTTAACTTGATTATATCTCCCTCCTCCTCAATCCTTTTCCTCATTACAACTATATACATATAATATCATTTATATCACATAACGACTTCCTTGATACCAAATAACTTTTATATCTTTTTGATGACTTCTACCTTTCAAGAAATATTCCACTGTTTTCAGTTAAACAAGACACTCTATACATGAAAAATAAGTTTTTAAGATGCACAGAATAAACGTCAATATATACAAAGGACGTAGAATTTCATTATAAATGGATAAGACGTATAAAAATATGTGTTTTTCATACCAAGAAATGCATCAACTTGTCCAGCTATTCCTTTTATAGCTTTCAAGAATATTTGTGGTAAATTTTGTAGACATGGATGCTGACAGGGGTCTATAACATTTGGACTAGCAATGGCATATTGTAAGAATGCTTGTGTCTGTGATACAACAGCTGGCCTGCATAAATCTACTGGATCACCGATCGTCCTTAAAAGTCTATACCATGCTTGTGCCACTGCTTCGTCTGACATGGTAGGTGGCACAAGTTGTGCATCTTCTTCATCTAAAAAAATAAACTATGCTGGCTACAGAAAATTGTTTTACAGTAAACGTCCAAATATACAAATTTACTAACTTATTTTTAATTCTGGAAACATAGGTCCATACATAATTTGTAACAATTTTGCTGTAAGAGCAAGACACACACGGTTCCATTGTTCTATGAGAGCAAGTCTGTGACGCCAACGAAGACATGATTCCCGTAATGTACGCCATAATGGAGGGGCCGGAAAATTACGTTCACAAGCGACTAACCAAACCTGAAATAGATTATTTAAGTTTACTTCAACAATAAAACATAAGGGTAAATAATAATATTTCAAATATGCGAATTGCTATACTTTTTTATTAACATGTGTAATTACCTCCAACAATACACCAAGAACTCTCTCACACAATTGTTCACCAGCATCTTCTCTTGTTGCTGGAGGTGCTAATAACGCATCATTAATTCCAATAAGAAACAATAACAAACTCTCCCAAGTTTCTCTTTCTAAAGATGCGGGACCTCTTGCAATTTGTTGCAATGTTCTAAGAACTCTGTGACACAAAACAGCTTGTCTGTTTATAGTATCTGTACCTATAAAAATGTTAGCTATACAATTTTATTACATAACTTACAATTCTATCTTTAATGAAGTAAACAATATTTATAAAAAATATTGACTGTAACCACTACAGAGTAAAATGTAACATTTTATAATAAATTACCTACATCCTGATATAAAAATGGCCAAACTAAGAAAAGAAATATATAATATAAAAGTTACTGTCAAATTATTATTATTAATTACGTATTATCTATTTAATTGATTAATTTAAGAAATATGACAATTATGTATGCTCGTCCTTACCTTCACCTTTTCTAGGAACAAATAAATTGTAAAAGTGACTTATAATTTTTCTGGCATAAAAATTTGGATCCTCTATAATCGGTCTAGGTACAGAAATTTTTGGGGCAGAATATAATGCTGATAACCATTCACAGTATACATTAACACAATCTCTAACTGTGTCATGTTCAGCTAAAGGTAGTGATAGACCAAAACAAATGACTTCCATGCACCATTGAACCTCCTTATCCGTGCATAGTGGACTAGGTTCCGCTGCTTGAGTGATTCCAAGATTAGCAGCAAGTTGACGTACTACAGATAATGCGACTTCTTTTCCTGCTCCAGGCGAAAACTTTTCGAGTACGCTTTGGCTTTCTTCCGAACCTTGTTGAATTAAAATACTTAAAGAAGCCCATTCTGAATACATTCCTCCTTGGGAATCCTTGAAAATAAATGTTTATTATAATTCCTTGTTATTATTAACAACATATAAGTATTGAAATATACCTTGTGATTAACTCTATTGAATATGCCTAAATTCATAGATTATTGAATATGCATGAACCTTGAATTCAGAAATAACTTGTATAAACTGTATTTATGAATTTTTCTCAGTATTTTTGCATCAGCATAGCATATTCTTATTTAATATATAATAAGAATACCATATAATTTATTAGAGCTATTTATATCATTTCACTTATTCCTAAGATAAAAATCAGCTTAATATCTTTTTCCTTTTATATCATTTTACACTCATCAAATGTGACAGATAGCAGTGATTAATATCAAATTATTTTTAGTCTGGTCTTACAAGACGTATTTAATTAGTAGATTGCATATTATGAATGAATTAAAACTCTAACTCGATATTTACTTTTATGCAAAGTAAACCCTTCAAAAAAATTACACGCAACACCATTGTATTATGGTCTAAGGCATTGAAAACTCATTTCTTTCATTTTTTGACAGGAGCTTCACACGTATTTATTTCTAGGTTAGATTTCATTTTCCACTACAGAATGTAGATAAATTTATTACCAAATTAAGTAGTGAATTATTTCATATTTACAAAATACAACCAAATAAAATTTTAAAGGTTTATCAACGTCCACTACTATTATTTAATAGTCTTACGAAATTTTGCAATAATTCGTATAATTTTCATATTTATTAAGGACGTCGAAATTTTATGTCATAAATATGTCAATAAGTATTACGTCCATACGTTAATACGTAATATCATAAATATTTAATAATATAAAAATTAAATATTTTAATATTGAGCATGTAATGGTATTCGACAAGTTTAATAATTTTTTTATTTTTTTTTAAATATAAAAGTAATTATATTAATTGAAAATAACTAATAGCTAATAAAAACTATTCTTAGATATTCTTTGATTATTCATATTTAAAGGAAATATGCTCTTATATTTCTTTAATACGTATATAAAAACATTGCGTAAACTCAATATTTCGAAATATGGAAAAATATAATTTTATATTTTTATTTACTTTAATTTATTAATTAGTTTTGTACGATAAATATATGTTGAATAATATTTAATTTTAAATAAACTTTGAAATACATAAAATTATTTGAAAAAATATAATCAATTTACAAGTTAATATAAATAAATTAATTAATTTGATTTACTTAAAAAATGTTATACTTAATAAATTTATCAATAAAAAATAATGACTAATATTTATGAATTATAAGACAAAATATTTCAAAAATCTTTTCAAGAATTTGAAATTCATAAATGTGCACTACTATCTTTATTCGTAAGTCGTACATTGGTAATAAATAATACTATAAGAGTAGAGAATGTTTAAATTAGGCTTGGCCATATGTGGCCCGTCATATTAAATTTACGACCCGTCAGGCAATTTTATATTTCTATCGAAATGTTAATTAAAACATAAATTAAGTGAAAGAGAGGATAAACAGATATCTCATTAATTAAGACTCGAGAATTAATTATATTGAATCATAATATAACAATAAAGTTGTACTCATTTTGTATTTATATTACATTTTTAAAAATCATGTTTAACTAAAGTGCGGCTCGACTATAATGTTCGCGTCATCAAAGTGGCCCTTGAAACCATTTGGGTTGGCCAAGCCTGGTTTAGATATATGATGATGTGAGTTGTCCACATTCTATTACAAAGCATTAGATTATTACCAATTAGATAAAAATTAATCTGAAATAATATAAAATTGTAACGTCATGCAGTATTTTAAATATAGCAGCATATAGATGCACTATGAAAAATTTGTAAAACAGTTACTTAACTATCAATTCAGTTTACAATTAAATTAGCATGTAAATACAATATAAATATTATAATTAATGTTCATGACTTAAATTAAACGGATATGCATCTTTTCAATGTATTTGATCGAATTGGAAGAAATGTAGATATAATATGAAAGAAGTAAAGGATTTTTAATTATCAATATACTAATTTTTCTACATTCATCTTGTAATGTGTAATAAAATTAAATAATTTAACTTAGTATTTTAACAATATGTAATTGTAAATGAAATATGGATTGATTTTGTCCAAATAAACAGAAATAATTCAATTTGATTAACGATACTAATCTCTGATAAATATTAATTTTTTATGTTATTAATATTTTATTAATATTTATACTGTAACAGAAAATTTTAAATATTATCGTAATAGTATAAAAATGACATATTATACATTAACTCCAACAGCTTTCGCATCTTCAACAGTATAAAATACATTACTTGAGAAATATATTAACGTAACGATTTAAAATATTATCTGAATTTAATTTTAAAAAATGAGGATTTAATTAACTATATTTAGTATTAACATCATCCTATTGATAATACAACGGTATTGTGATTGGTTGCCATCCTATCGGTAATGTAGACAGGAATGTTTGGCTCTATCTACTGGATAAGATGATAAGTATTAAAATCTAGTGTATTGTATTCCTCGTTTTTTTAATGTGCTATGTATGTATCTAAATCTTGAACGAAAAACATCGACAGATGGCTCAAGATCATGTTATGATTAATATTTCCCGTTAAATTCGTATAGCCATATGCAAAGCGAAATGAGAATAAGTGTAAACGCTTATTGACAGATTAGTACGGAGATTATCGATGTAAATAACAATTAAAATAGAAGTTTCCAATCCGAAAATTTGTGCATCGGGGGAAATAGTGCACGAAACATGGCGTTTGTTTCTTTAGTAAGCTCCGAAAATATTTTTTCTTAGCTTAATATTAGCATAATTTTGTTAATCATCGGAGACTTTTAATGTATTTGAAAGTTTTTCTTCTCCGTCGTTCTGCCGTAAATACCTGAGAAGTCAATATTTAATGCGCTGTATCGAACGGAAATTCAAAAGAATGAAGAGATATCTTGTTATTTGTGTCTCTTGGGATGTGGAATGCTTCTGAAATATCGAAGAAGCCAAAATGACGTCTCGTAGTTATACAAAATCTTACAGTCGTAAAGTCAGTAGTGTAACACCTGGAAGCATTCAGTTTGATAAGCTTTTTAGGGAAAATAGCAACCGACCTTCTGCTGCCAAATCAGCAGGCACAGTTGGGAAATGGGGTATAACATCTTTTACATCCATCAGAAGTACAAATATCAATGGTATGTATGTATTTCTAATTTTCTAAAAATAATTCTACATTTTACCGTGTCAATAAATGTATCTGACATATTAGTCACGATATTTAAGTTCTGGATGTATAAATACTTTATTATTGTTTTTTATTGTGGTTGTAAGAAACAAAACTTGTGCTTTAAAAACCTTCAATGTCATATGTAACTATTACATATTACATTTTGAAGATTTCTTAAAATTTACTCGTGTATACATTTGTGTCTTGTACGATTGCATACATTTATAATTGTACTATTATAATAATGTACAAATCGTATAAATTGTATATATTGTACAATTTCTAATATTGTGACTAAATTATACGTATGTGATGCATTTAACTTGCTCGTGTTTACTTATTTGATAATAATGTAAAATATTCTACATCGAATAATATCGTTTCTTTATACCTATTATTTTCAAAATGTTTATGTAAGTTATTAAATTTTTATCACAGCAAAGATACATATTTACATTTACATTTACATATTGTTTTCCTATGTTAATCTAAAAGTATTTTTTATTGTATCTTTACCGAATAACGCAATAAATGTATAATACAGTAAAGTGTATTTACATATTATTTTAATTTTTAATCATTTAAAATATAATAATACAAAATATTATCGTTTATAATGTATTACATATTATGATATAAATAAATACATACATATTTATTTATATTTATATTTTGCCTTTGTAAGAAAGTTAAAAATATAATAATGTTTTAATCATGTTATTTTTAGGAAGAAGAGATGATATTCATAGTACATTTGGTGCTAAGAGAGTGAAACTCGATTATGGAAATCAGAATGCACGTGTAAATTCTGCAAAGGATCCTTTTTCGTTTGAAACTGATCCAGATAATAAGCCAGAAACTACATCTCCAGTTATTAAACCGAAGAAATTTTTTAAAAGTAGAAATATTCCTCCAGTGGTAGAAGAATCTCGCCAAGATGTAGCAATTTACAGACAAGTACCTGATTCTCAATATGGAAGAGCACGTGCTCAAAAGCAGTCTCAACAACCCCTGCCAAAGCAGCCTCTACCAAAAGCAATACATACTCCTTCGAAGAAAGTACCAGACAATTTAGATAACACAGGTAGCGAAACACTGAATAGAGAAGAAGGAAAACCTCCTATTGTATTAAGAATATGCAAAGGCACTGCACGGTTAGTATGTGGAGATATGCAGGATAATCAGGAACATGAACTTGAAACTTATAGAATTTCTACACCGCTTGCCAGTCCGACTAAAATAGATATAGAGCGCAAAATTAGTACAGAGTCACCAAAATCAGATTTTAAAGCAATACGTTCCCATCAACCTATCGTATCTACGGTTTCAATACCCTTAGAAAATTCTGACATGCGAAGAACAACGCGTAGTCGAGCGAAAAATCTACATTTAGATATGACGAGTTCTTCTGTTGTTTCCACCGCACCAATAACTTCTAATTCTCATAATTCTGGACTTTCCTTGACACTTAGGAAATCTGTTACTGATTCCAATAACACTCTTATATCTCATTATGATATTGTTAAGACTGACTGTAATTCAACATATTCATGTAAGCCGGCAATAGAACCATTGATTGGCCGTGATCAGCCGCTACCAACTACAACACAAGAATTGATAGACATACTTTCAAGCGATGCTGATCCTATGCATACAAGACCAATGATTATAAATGCCCCTGAAACTGACAACAATCCTGAAGTTGTCTCGGATGAAGTTCAGCATTGTTCTATTGATATTCCAAATAATGAAGTAATACCTGGTACTAATCCAGAGTCAAAAGTAGAAGCTGAACCAGAACCAGAACCAGAAGTGGAAGTGGAAGCGGAAGCAGAAGCGGAAGCAGAAGCAGAGGTAGAACCCGATCCTGAATTGGAATTGGAATCATCAGTTCGTATAACTGATAATGAAACTGCTGGGGCTAAAACTTTGGTAGATCAGGATTGGTTTTCAGGTAGCGATGACAGCGAAGGTGCAAGTGGTAATGCTGAAAATGGAATGCCCTTGCACGTGACGAGTACAGTGTCGGAATCACAAATTTTGAACATCCCGACGACAAACGTTACAGCCAAACCTGCGACCAAAAAGGGTAGTATTTTTAAAAGTCGTTCAACCGGAAATACAAACGGTAATAAAAGGCGCGCGTTGTATAAACATAAGTGGTGTGACAGCGATAAAGAATCCACTACTACGGATACTCCTAACACTGGAAGTACCACGCCAACTACAACTTCAGGATCACTAAGTAGTACTGGACCCGTCGCATACATTGAGGAATTCGAACCTTCTCAACTTACAAGAGTTATGACATATCCTGAAGCTGATGTAGATTTTACAGACGATTCTGAAGCTATAACAAGTGTTCGTTGTGGCAAAAAAGTTAAAGGTGTAAGTATACAACATAATATATTTCTTAAATTTATTAGAATGGACAATAATGAAATGTAAATCTAAATATTTTTTAGTTTTACACTGTAGTGAAGAATGTAAAAAAGGCCCATCAGATTCAAGAAAGTGGAGAATTTCAAGAGTTTAATGATGATGTTGAATATATCTTAGATACTTTAAGGGAAAACAATCCGAATGCTACTCGTTGCCTTTCAGCTATACGCTTAGCAAGCAAGTGTATGGCTCCTGCCTTTCGTATGCATGTACGTGCACATGGAACTGTTGCCAAATTTTTTAAAGCTTTGCACGATGCAACTAAAGATCAAGTACGTATTATGTATGTTATTCTAATAATATTAAATTACAAGTAGACAATACTAAAATTATTCTATATTATGTTCAGAGTCTTGGTCTATGTACAGCAACAGTAATGTTTGTCCTAAGTCAAGATCGTTTAGCAATGGACTTAGACCGTGATTGCTTGGAGTTAATGTTAAGTTTGTTAGAATCCGATGCCAGTCACAAAGATGCACTTGATGATTGTGGTCTCAGCAGAGCAGAATTATTAAAGAATAAGGAAAAAGTACGACAATTATGTGCAGATATTCAAGCTCAAGGACATGCTAAACAGTTAAATCTGGATAATATAACCGTGCGTAATCTTATTATTCTCGTGTATAAAATTTAATGTAAATCTAACTAAATGTTAGTAATATATGTTACTAATCATATATAAATGTTTCTAATAGGTTGGACAACTTGCAATGGAAACTCTCCTTAGTCTTACGTCAAAACGTGCAGGAGAATGGTTTAAAGAAGAACTTAGAGAACTAGGAGGTCTAGAGCATATTGTAAAAACAATTAGAGAATGTCATCGTCATATCAATGCACAAGATGTGGCACGATCTGGTTGGACAGATCCTTTATTAGACAAATTACGTAAAGTTGATAGATGTTTACGCGTATTAGAAAATGTAAGATTTTGTTATATATTATAAGTAACCATGATAAACGTAACTATTGTTAGAGATTATTAAAGTAGATGTAATATTTTTTTATCAGGTCACACATATGAATGAAGAAAATCAAGTATATTTGTTAAAATATGATGGTGGTATATTAGTGAGTACTTTGGCAAGTTTATATTATCTATGCGGACAAGAAATCCCATTATATCCAACGATAGATCCAAGTGATAAGACTTCTACTGGGGCTGTTGTTAGAGAATGTCTTTTCGCTATTATTAAAGTGCTCATAAATCTTACACATCGATTTAACAGACAATGTAAGACCAACAATTTTATAGTATTTCTAATTAATATGATTTCAATTACGTTAAAATGATATTTAATTAATTAATATTACAACATTCTAAACTGATTGTTTACTGGTTTTTAGCTTCTGGAAGTAAATCAGTTGGTTCACAAGCAGGTGTAGTAGATTGCAGCTTGTATCTTTTATTGCGTGTCCCAGAATCGCTACCAGAAGAAAAACGTTTTGATATGATGATGTTAGCATTAATTTTGTTAATCAATTTAGTGGAACAGTGTGAAGATAATAAACGTCTTCTTATTGAATCCAAAGCCCCACCATCTGCGGAAAATATTTTTGATGGTTTGTTTACTCCCTTTTTTTTGAAAAAAAATAGGAATTTCTAATATATACAGATAATGGAATATTAAATTTTCTGTTTATATTATCGTTCTTTTCTAGCTGAAGAAAGTGGTGTAGAGTCTTTAATTGATCTTTTTTATAAACAAGAAGAACTTGCACGAGCAGAAGAACAAAAAACAGATGCGATTTTGGATGGCAAAAAAGACTCTGAGCAAATAGAAACAGTATCGACCACCACGAAATCTCAAGAGGAATTTATTGAAGAAACTGTTACGAAATGTTCGTAATATAAGTTGTTTATCAAGTACTTATTATTACAAAATTTAAAAAAAATTGATTGGAATAATTTCACTTTTCTTTTTTAGTATTACAAAAAGCTGGACGTCATATGGAACATACATTGATAGGTGCATATGTTGTCCTTCTACTTGGATACTTAATAATGGATAATAAGGTATAGATAAAAGAGATATATTCTTTGTACTCGTATTTCTGTTGATATTCAATATTTGCTTATAAATATATTAGTTTTTATAATTACTTTAACAAGCAGTAAATCATTTTCTGTATTTATTTTAGGATTATGAATCGCTGGTACGCAGTAGGCTTCCAGATAATAATTTCGCCACTATGGTATCTGTACTTCAGAAATTTTTCAACTTTATGAATTTGACGGCATCGGTAATTTTTATTAATTATACTATTATAAGTATAATGTTAAATATATTTGTGCTATTTAATTTATTTACTTATTAATTAATGTTCTTTAGAATGAAGTAAGTAGCTGTGGAATTGCTGCTACTGAAAAGGTGATCAAGTTCCTAAAGATGTCAGATGTCAGAATCGAAGAAGAAAAGAATGAATTACCATTACCAGCTCTAGAAGATCCGAATATAATGCTTGATTTAACCTCATCCTGATTAATATGTTATACACACATTGACAGTGGTTTTTGTTCTCCTGGCATACAAAGAGAGCCAAAGTTATCTATGTCCACGAAAAGATGTTCTTTTTATCATAATATCAATGGACTTGTTTCATATTGATCATATATTTTGATATATATTTATTCACTTATGTAATTTATTGCTGTATGTTTCATTACTCTCAACGTGCTTATTTTCTCATTCAAAGCATTTTAGATTTTAAACTTAGTTGTTATCTAAGTACGAAGACAAAGAAAGGTGAACCGTAATAACACCTTTTGTAATTACAAATATAGGACACTTCTACATTAATAGTGTCTACAAAATATCACAACTAAATAAACTTATTCACCAATTGTCTAAGCTGGCAAGAAGAATGACAATTTAAACTTCCTGTCAGACTATAGTTTATTTGCTGTATAGTAATAGACAAATTTATCTTTGTACAATCGTTTCAAAAGTCGTATTTAGTGTGTTTGAAAACCTGTTAAGTACTTGACAGTGCTGGGCTAAAAATAGCCCTTCAATATTCAAGATAGCGTTATGTAAGCTTATTTTAATATTAAAATTATATTATACAGTAAGCCTTGTACATGTAAATTTATAAATTATAATTGTACCTTAAATTTATTCTTTTGAGTTATTTAATGGTGGTAACGTTATTTTATTCAAACTTAATTTTCATATAATTATAAGTATAAAAGAGTTAAATTTTAAAAATGGATTATTATTGTAAATAATAATTCTACTAGCGTAAATTCGCATAGACTGAATTTTGAAAATTTATGTTCACTTAGAAACGAGGTAAATATTTCGTAACAGATTGGAAAAAGATATAATTATTTGAAGTTTGTAAATAAAAGGTAAGAAACCATTTAATATAAAATTATACATTACAAAGTTCTGCTTATATATATATAATTTAATCTACATCTAATCTCTAAGATAATCTACATCTAAATACAAATCTAAATAATTTAATAAAAAATGTACAAACAAAGAACAATCGTTAATAGAAATATCGATGCATTTAATCAACGTGTAAATGTTTCTTATATGCTTATAATATATTTATATTATACTCTGCTAATGATCTCAGAGATCGATGCTGTGAACTTAGTAAATAATATATTATATTTTAATGCCGTTATTTGATGTAGAAACGTATATTATATAGTGAACAAATTTTTTCTGACGAATTAAGACTAGAAATTCTTCCTCTAAGAACCTATCAAGAAGTAACAAGTCAAAAGCTTTTGAAAAATTCCTTCATAAATCTAGTTTGGAAACGCCCATTCGTTTTGTTGATATCGTATTTCAGATACATTTCTTAAAATTCCTGTAAAAGCAACTTAACATCATACCTCTTCGTAATAATCTATACAAAATTAATCTTACGAAAGACTATTGTTCAGTTCCATCTATTACCCCCATTAGAAACGGTTAGCTGACTAAAGTCGAGTCCACAGGAGATTCATGTACAAAATAAATTACGGGATAATGTTTAAATTTTTTTCTTTTTTTAATTTTAAGTTTTTAATCATTTCCTGTAAATAAATAGAGTTTTTTTAACGGAATTCAGTATTATATTATATCTTGTACAATGTAATAGTTACAGTGTTTACTACAGTGTAGTTTGTAATAATATGAAATTATAACTATAAACCAAGCTTAAATTCGAAAAGAGATATATTCCCGTAAGCAATGCAACCTAAAATTAAATAAATTAATCTTAAGTCTAAATTACAAGAAATAAATGTATTTTTGTATGCGGTAGAATAGTATATTGTTATGTATATATATACATTCTTTGTATAGATTGTTCTGTATGTGATGTATTATGTTGTATTGTTCGAAAAATCTCTGCCGATAAAAATCACAAATTTAACTGAAAATGACAAATGGAAATGACATCTAAAAGCCTATCAATCAAATAATTGATAGGCTTTTAGATGAGCTCAGGACTTATGTAATAAAAAAAATAATAATAATACGAATATTTACATTTTCTGTATATGTAAGTCAATAATCTCACAGGTGGCAATGTTCAGAAATGGCAGATCCAAAATAAGCTGCTGATTCTAACCTAAGGGTTTGATCTTTCACATTGTCTACCTCGAGCAACGACCATATTTACGACATAGCGCATTGTTTTGGAAAAAAGCGACAATCCCGGGTTGGTGTTCGGTAAAACAGCTAAAGGAGGAAAGAGTAGGTTTCAATCCCTAGGTTCGAAACCTTCGAACTTTTTTACATTCCGTGGATGTCATTGAAACGCAACAACAAACAATTAACCTTATAATCTGAACGTACGTAAACATGAACGAGGATAAGTGTCCTCAACAAATTTCTATAGGGAAATCGACGAGTTCCTTAGGCTTACAAATTTGTGCTGCTCCTGATGTAGTACCAACCGTAAGTATTTAGAATATATTCTAAATTACATTTATAAAAGAAAGTTAAATCAATTATTATATTAATGGCGAGTATTATTCTTTTTTTATGCAGAGTACAGAATTATGCGTAAGGCATGTTGATTCTACTGCTACTGAACTCACGCATAATCCAAAATATGAAGAACTCTTCGCACCAGATCTCGGTCCAGAAAATCCCTTTAAAACACAACAACAGCGAGCGATTAAGAACATGCTTTCTGGTTATGTCGAACAAGCACATATTAGTGAATTTCAATTTGAAAATCAAAGACGAACTTTCACAAGTTATGGTATGTATAAATTTAAAATTTAACGTATAAATGTTGTATATTTGTAACATGAAATAGTTATGTTCGTTCTTTTTCCGCTCGTTTCTGCTCATTAAATAAGAACATAATCACTTTTGTAATCATTTCATAAAAATTATTTGAATAAATAAGTATTTTCATAGGATACGCATTAGATCCAACTGTGGATGGTAGTGCAGAAGAAGGGAAGACATTAATAGGTGCTAAAGAAGCTGCTGAAGAATCAGGAGGGAAAACAGTATTTGAAAGCACAACATTGAGGCCTGCGGATAAAAGAAAAAGGCATAAAAATAATGATCCGTCTGACATCGAAGGTTTCTTAGGTCCTTGGGGTGGTTACGTGGATGAAAAGCGAATTATAAAGCCAACTGAAGAGGAAGCTGCAGAATTGGAAGAAATATTGGCTAAAAGAAATAAAAGAGGAAAACAAACTGAAGAAAAACCACTAGAAGAGAAAACAGTATTACATAGTAATATAATTATATCTTACATGCTATATAATTATTTCCATTTTTTACAAATGTATGAAAGTTCTTTTTAATTACAGTCAAAGATAGTGTGGATTATCAGGGTAGATCGTTTTTGCACGCACCTCAAGATGTTGGTGTCAATTTGAGATCAGAATCACCACCCGATCGTTGCTTTCTACCAAAAACACAAATACATACATGGGAAGGGCATACCAAAGGAATTTCACAAATTAGATGGTTTCCTCGCACTGCACATTTATTGCTTTCATGCAGTATGGATTGTAGAGTCAAGGTACTTTGTTAAAATTTTATCAGAATAATTAAACAATTTATATTATTACGATGACAAATGTTATTCAACACTTTATGTAGTTATGGGAAGTGTACAAAGATCGAAGGTGTGTTCGAACCTACTATGGACATCGTCAGGCAGTACGCGATGTAAGCTTTGATAACGATGGAAAAAGGTTTCTATCTGCTGGTTATGATCGCTATGTAAAATTATGGGATACGGAAACTGGTGCTTGTATAAGTCGTTTTACAAGCAGAAAGATACCATATTGTGCCAAATTTAATCCAGATCCAGACAAACAACATCTATTTGTAGCAGGCACTAGTGACAAGAAAATTATTTGTGTATGTTATTCTTTTAAGTATTTTATGTAGTCTTCATTAAATAATATTTTTATTAAGAATATTTAAAATTACATAAGTATAGATGGTGTTTCTTTTCAAATATTTAGAACGTAAAATAATTAACAGGGAAGAATGATTATAACACGCAAATTTTTTAACAGTTTATGTAACAGTATTAATAGAAATATATATTAGAAATTTGTATATACGTGGTATTTGATTGTGTGCAAGATGTTTTATTTACAAATGAATTATTGTAAAGGCTTCTATCTAATAATGTGGATTCCATTGCAGTGGGATATTAGATCTGGAGAAATAACTCAAGAATATGACAGACATTTAGGTGCTGTTAATACAATAACTTTTGTGGATGATAATAGACGATTTGTCACAACTTCGGATGACAAAAGTCTTAGAGTCTGGGAATGGTAAAATAATTATAATATCTCATTTTCATAATATCGATTTATGTATAATTTATTTTTAAAATAAATATATTATATATAGGGACATTCCAGTGGATATGAAGTACATTGCAGATCCTTCTATGCATTCGATGCCTGCAGTGACGCCCTCACCTAATCAAAAATGGCTCGCATGTCAAGCCATGGATAATAAAATAGTGATATTTTCAGCTTTAAATAGGTTTAAAATGAATAGAAAGAAAACATTCACAGGTCACATGGTCGCTGGTTATGCGTGCGGTTTAGATTTTTCGCCAGATATGAGGTAAAAATTTATTAAAAAATATAAATTATATTTTGTTAACATATACGATACAATTTACAATTA
The DNA here is from genome assembly GCA_025433975.1 of Liostenogaster flavolineata. NCBI lineage: Eukaryota > Metazoa > Arthropoda > Insecta > Hymenoptera > Vespidae > Liostenogaster > Liostenogaster flavolineata. The sequence goes on from JAITYT010001658.1 coordinate 98,790, forward strand.
CTTACATATTTATATTTTACAGTTACCTTGTATCGGGAGATGCGGATGGCAAATGTTACATATGGGATTGGAAAACAACCAAATTGTACAAAAAATGGAAAGCACATGATGGTGTATGTATCGATGTATTGTGGCATCCGCATGAACCCTCTAGGCTTGCAACAGCTGGTTGGGATGGAAAGATTAAATATTGGGATTAAATGATACATTACTAAATAAAGTACAAATATTGTATATCTTTATAATATTATCGATAACACGCGTGATATATATGCATAAAAAAAAGTGAGAGTAAACAGCATAGAGAATAAGAATAAATAATATTAATATTAATATAAATCTTCACCTGAGTTATCATTTTATTCACATTCCTTTATCGCATGAAAGAAACTGTAACTGAAAATTCATAGAAACAATTTAAACAATTCAGTAGCACAAAGTAGGATAGGCAAATAGAGAGCATTTAAAATACTTGGAACAGTCAAATTATTTTAAACAAAATATTAATAATCGCACAAAAAAATATTTCTTTTCAATTGCAAACGAAAATATTTTGTCATTTTGTTCGAACTTTTTCGAAGCTATTCTAATAATTTACTAATTCTGTGACAATACAGGCAGATATAAAAATCAATAATACGCGTCACGATGTCTGCCGTAGTCTGTACTCGAATCGTCGTACTTTCTATATTTTTATTCGTGCTATCCATCTGTACAAAATTTATTATCGATATTACATATGCCTGAGTCTGTAGTTTCTGTAAGTTTTAATAATACTTTTTTCGTATTAAAAATAAATCTAACGATTATCGTTCTTAACATAAAGATCAACGTTAATTACTTCGCGTTAAACTAAAAGGGGTGAATCCATGCTTACGAATTTTTTCTTGTATTTCTTTAATTCCATTAGGAAAGATAAATATGTTCACCACACCAAATGTCTTGTTAATCTTGAAAACATATTTTTTTATTTACGTAATGAGATCAATTCATTTGATTGTATCATATTTTCAAAAATTGTACTTAATTCAAAGGACAGTAAACAGTATGTTGGTTCGACTGCAACTCTGGAGTAACAAATGCATTACTGCCGTATTACGTATAATTTAAAAAATAAAAACGCAATACTAATCTTAAAAAAAAGGTTTAAAATGATTTCGTTAAGGCATCAAATTAGTAGTATTATAAAAGACGTAATATCTTAGGATTGCAAAAATAATGGATAGTCCAGGATTAGAATATTCATACCACTTGCCATCAGCTGGATGGAATTTTAAGGTCAGGAATGCATTGTCTCAATTCAGCGATCTTTTCAATGAATTTAATAAATACATCGCACCGGCTTATCATCATGATCGTTGCGAAAGGTACAATGTTTTTTCTTGTCTATTTGTAATTTTCGCTCTTCAATTGTTGAATAATATAATATTACATTTACAATGATTTGCTTAGATTGATTTTATTTAAAAATTAATGTATATAATAATATTGTTAATATCTTGTGCAAAATTACTCTTTTTGAACGAATGTTATTCATAAAACAGTATCGAATTGTAGTAGTATGTAATGTAATAACATTTATAATATGAAAAGAAAGTGTTAATTTCTTAAATTAACGAGTCATTTATAGATATTGCATGATTTAGAAATTTATGCATTTAAATTTATATAATTAAACAATTTGAAAATTAAATTATATTATTATTTAAATAATAGTATTTAGTTTTATATGTCTTAACATCTTTATAGTCACTATTATAATGTATAAAAGAAATTTAAATAGTTCAATTTTATTAAGATTTTTAATGGAAATCATATTAAACAAATTACTTATATAATGAATTACTTTTTATGTAGATCAGTACAAATGCGGTTATATTCCATGCATAAAAGAGAATTTGTCATGGTTTTCGTTGCTTTTTTCGCTTGTTTTGGATTAACTGTATTTATTGGATTGGCAGGTAAGTTCTATGAGACTAAATTATGTAAAATGATCTTAATTTAAAGTATTGTAGTATCTTTTTTAATTAAGGTCCTCCAATAACTTCAACAAATGAGCAGAAGGCACATCTTAATGGTACTGAGATGGCTACGGGTCCTTTTATTATGAAGACACCAGTATTATCAACGTACAGTCAGCAATTATGGGTCATTGCTAAATTATCCACATCTAATAATGATGGTACGTATATATAATTTCTTATTTGTTTTCAGTTGTGTTCAGATTGAAAATGATTTCTAATATATTATTGAATTAACAATATTACACTAATTCTTTTTGATAATTTGTAGATGAGAGGTATGACAAAACTTTTCAAGTAAGCGTATCAATAGATGGTATCACTATTGATCATAAGCTGGTTCCAGTACTCCCATTAGAAGCTGGACACAATAGGTAAAAATGATTATTAGAATACAATTTCATAATTAGGTAGAAAGAAAATTAATATATAATTTATTTTGCTTAAGTAGTAGCGCTTCCAATAACGATTTTTTCAAAATGTAAATGTAAATGTAAAAATAAAAGCAGTAATTTTTCATCTAATTTTCATATACAGTCTAAGATGTTATTAACTTGTTGATGAGAATCAAATGGAAAAAATAGTATGTAATTAAAAATAAGAAATAAATTGTTTACAGAACAAGACATTTGAAATGTGAGAGACAATCTTGCGAAGAACTTGTCGTTGCTCACCTTGGGTTTCTAGATTTTACTTATTATATTATTACTGTCCATTTTCATGGACTTGAGAGCTTCCATCAACGATATACGATACGAGAACTCACATTCTACGTCAGTAAGCACTATACAATATAATACAGTGAACATTACAATTCCGAAAACAAATATCATTCATATTTTATGGTCCTATTTTCTATTTGCAGTTTAAAAATTACAATCCAGCATTCACACAAATAGAGATTTGGTTTCGACTAATATTCTTGCTAACAACATTTGGAGTAATGGTAATTTAAAAAATTGATAGATACATTGTTAAATCCTTTTTTACAAATTAACTATTACTGTTTTTAGTGCTGGTTCGGTCATTCTTTAAGAAAGTATCCATTACCCGATTGGTCAATAGAACAAAAATGGATCTCCATACTTCTTCCATTATTAATTTTGTATAACAGTAAGTATGAATATTAGTATCATGATATATTTAGAAAAACTTAATAATTATATTTCATTTTGTACAGATCCATTATTTCCTATGACGTTTTTAATTAATTCGTGGGTACCTGGAATGCTAGATGCTATTTTGCAAACAACATTTTTATGTGCTATTCTCATGTTTTGGCTTTGTGTCTATCATGGTTTGAGACAGGTACGTATCACATAAATAATAAAAACTTAATGAAGGGAAAATGATATAATAAATAGCTAAAATATAATCTTTCTATACAACTGATTCAATGTTGTATGTAAATTACTTCTATAGAATGAAAGGCGATTAATTACGTTTTACTTGCCTAAACTGTTGGTAGTGGGTTTATTATGGGGTGCAGCGCTTACATTGGCGACATGGCTTCGCTGTACAGAATTAGAAGATCCTACTTATAATTATGTACTTGATACTTCAAATTATTATGTAAGTTATTCATGATATTTTCTAAAAATTTTAAAATTTCTTGTTTTGAAATTGAAAGTAATTAAAGTATTTATCTATGTAAATGTAATTATTAAAATAAGAAAAATTCACGTTATTTACATTCTATAAAAACGTTTATGCAAAAATGATATAATTGAATATTTTACATGGTTTTAGGGATTTAAAGTATTTTTTTTCACTGTGGGTGGATTTTATATAGCATATCTCCTTTTGTTAATATTAAGGGCATACAGTGAATTAAGGTCTATGCCTTATTTTGGTAAGTGAAGGATTTTATTAATAACTAAATAATATTATTCAGTATGTAGAATACACAAATTAAAACTTTTATAGGAAAATTCAAATATTTTTCATTCTGTATTCTATAGATCTGCGTTTAAGATTTCTAACTTTACTCGCTGGTGTAGTAGCAGGAGTGTGTGGTTTAGTTACTGCTCGTCAATTTGGTGCAGGCGTTCTCGAAGATAGTTTTGCTTCCCGACTCTCTACTTATTATCGCACATCAGCTCAATTTATGGCCCTTTATGGTCTCCTTAATTTTTATTTATATACGATGGCATATGTTTATGCTCCTGCATTCGAAGAAGTTTATGGGCAACGTAAGTATATTTCATATACTTTCATGTTTACAAAATTTATATTGTTATAAGAAATTTTTCCAACATAATGTACAAATGTCAACGCCATTAATAATCATTACTTTATATTAGTAAAATGTATTCATATTACATTCTGTAAATAATTAGATTATTTTGTAAGTTTTGTAAGTTAACAAAGTAATTATTTTATGTTATAACAGATTCATCAATAACAAAAGATAATCCATCTTTTTCAATGATAAATGACTCGGATGAAGAAGTTATTTATGGGTCAGACGAAGATAGTCGAAGACCTTTAACTCGTCCACCAAAGAATGCAGATGACAGTGATTAAAGGGCCTTATTGCAATTTTTTATGATCCTCGTTGTACGAACATAATTTATTCAAAACATTAATACACGGGCAGATACTTTTTCTGTAAATTAAAGAGATGCTGCCCTTTTTAAAATATAAAGTACTAAAATTATATATTTAAATAGAATGCTGTAAGATACTTGCCTAGTTTCAAAGGATATTATTATACATTTAAGTCAAAATTGTGAAGTTGAAAAGAACAAGTAATTATAAAATTAGTTGAAAAACGGTTAATACATTGATAAATTGAAAGTTATGTCAAATATATTGATAACTAAAAACGTAAACTCCACAGGTGCCAATGAATCTTTATATTAATCTGGATTCACATTCACAACAAATCATATATTTTGTACAAATAGTAAAAGTTATAACTTTTAGATTTTCAAGTTATTGAATTTTACATATTTATAAATTTATGTAGTATGTGAATAAGATTCATAACAGACTTTATATTAATGGGGAAGATACTTTTTTAAATATCGTTATGCAAAATTTGGTGTTAAAAACAATTATCCTTTCCTATATTTTGACATACGTTTCTCATATAGTAGCAGTGTATGTTTAACGTATAAGAATATAAAGTTGTAAAAAGTGCATGTGCCTCATTAATTTCTAATTTGAAATTTATGCGCGCATAAGCGTGAATGGTGTGAGCAAGTAAATGATACAGTGTTAAACACTGAATGTAAAAAGACATTAGAAGTTTTAATAATTAATTTAACTGCATTATGCTTACAATAATTGTATTCAATATATATTTGTTATACTTAGCCATTACTAGCAAATAGTAGTACTGCAAGAAAGGAATGCAACAAAAAAATTCTTTATATTTCTTACTCATTAATTTATGTAATGAAATTTAATTAATATTGGTAACAGATAAAAGAGAACACTCATCTCATGTATATTTAAAAAACACTTTACATTTATTTATATGTATGCTTGGCATACATTTAATACAATGATGAATTAAGTATTGAAAAGCTAGAAAATAAAGAATATTAACACGAATTTATTTGATATATTTAAATATATAATTACTGCGAAGCTTTATTATAATTATATAATTAGCAAAATGTATTTAAAGTCTTATAATAAAAATTCACGAGTAAAGTCGCATACTTAACAAAAATAATATTTTAATAGGTTCTACTTGCCATATAATCCTGTAATAATTTGATAATATTATCTTTGGAAAATACTTCGTATGGTGAACATAAATGATTTACAAAACCTTTAATATCATGTTTATACAATTCTAAATCATCTTCGGATATTATTAGAAGTAAATTATTATCATCGTTTTTATCATTTCGTTTTTTGTAGCACTGCTGTTTTTCTCTTGGACGGAAATCTTTATTATTCGTCAATGTATCATGTAAATTATTTACACCATTAGCAACTTGAAACATCTCTACAAGATTTTCCGTATCTTTAATATTGTGAAATTTATCATCTAGGGGTTTATCCATTGATATAATGTTATCTTTTTGTTTGAATAGCTTCGATGGTTTAATTTTATTACAACCATTCGAAGTTTCACGTTTTGTTATATATTTTTTATGTAAGCATCGTGCTCCAATATCACCATTTGTAAACTTATTCAGCATATCTTCTACATTTTCACCATATGTTTTTGATCTTACAACTGCACCAAACATTTTCTTAATCACCCAAAGATAAGATCTATTAGATACATGTACTCTAGTCCTATGATCGACAGCTTGATAAATATCTTTAAATTCTTTGTTACACAGTATACATATGGTATCGTGAGTAGTTAAATAATGAATTCTGTAGGATCGATAATTTGGAAAATCTTTACAACATGTTACACAAGAAAGGCGTTTTTTCTTTACAAAATTGTCAAATTTTTGATACTGACAGAGAGTTAGAACTTGTTTAAGATTTAATATCATAGCAATTTTATTATCAACGTTATCAGATATCTGGTTTTTAAATAAAGAATTGCAGTCTTTTTCCTCTTTTAAATTTACATCATCAAAATTTATATGTTCTTCTAATAAATGTTGCATTATTTTACAGGGGACATATAATTTGTTACAAAGTCGACAAACCTCTATTTTAGTTTTGTGTTTGTTAATTAAATGTCGCCTCATACCTGCTTGCATTGAACAAGTAAAATTACATATAATACATTTCATAATTTTATCATCTTTGTGTAATAGATTTGTATCACTGAATAAATTACATTTCTGCAAAGATGTTGTGTCTGTACAAGGGATTTTTAATGAAGCGTTTGTATGTGAATGTACAGATACATTATTTACAAGCATAGTCTGGCTAAAAGATTTGATAGAATCCAAATTTTTATCATTTAAATTAAACGAATTCTTATCTAGTGAAGTAAGGTAGGGATCTTCAAAGTCATTTTTAAATATGTGGTTTGATAATTCGTGCCTCTGTAACATGGATAATGTTAAGAAATGCTTTTTACAGTTATTACATTTATGTGGCCCAATAGTTTCTAAATGTTTGTCTGTATTATGTTTTCTTAATGACATACTATTTAAAAATGTTAAATTACATTTAATACATTTCCAAGAAGTTACTCTGGTACATACATGTACATTTACCATTGCTACTGATGTGAGTAATTTGTTACAATTTTCGCAGATATGAATCATCGATTCATCATGATGGTTGTAATATCTATGGCGAATAAAATCTCCAAGTAATGTAAAGTTTCTGGTACACACTGCACAGTACCACAATCTTTCTTTTTTTATAATATCAGTACTTTTTTTATTAACTTCATCAATACTTTGTTTATTTCTCTTTTTTGGTGAGTTTTCATATATTTTATTAGATTTCAGTAATAAAGTGTCTTGTATTTCATAATCTGATGAAAACGAATTAGAAATTACTTGATTTTTGAATGTACCATTATGCAAAAAGTTTATATGCTCATCAAATAATGGCTGTGAACTGAATTGCTTATTACATTTTTCACACCACATTTCTCTTGTCGTGGATGTTACAACCTTTTCTCCATCATCGATTTTTGATTTTGATGTATCATTCTGTAACATTGAAGTTACACTTTTAAAATTGCATTTTAATTCTGTACCCTTTTCGAATTGGTATTTGGTAAATTTCTCTCTTACTATGTCATTTACATTTTCTATTTTACTATCAATTTTTAATTTTTTTGCATCATCAGTATGCAATGAATTTAAAGCTTTTCTTTTCATATATATTTTTGGTCTTTTCAACAGAATTTGATGATCGTTATTAATTAGAACTGTGCTGTCTGCTTCTTGTAAAATACCTTTCTCCTTTAATTTCTTTTCTTCTACATATTTAATTTTATTATTATCAGTATCATTATTATTATTATTATTATTGTTATTGTTATTATTACTATTACTATTAGTATTTTCTTGTTTCCTAACCAACTTTTTATTGTGGCAATGTATTTGTGAATGTAATGATAATTCAAGCTTTGTTTTAAATATTTCTGAACAAATTACGCAAATAAACAGAATACTACGTTCACAAGGTATGGCATCATCAGACGATTTACGCTTGTCTAGAAGAGTAAATGAGTAGTCCGCTTCATAGTTTAATTTCTGCGTATTTTGAAGTACATTATTTTCGGTTACAAACTTTTTTTTTTCAATTTGGATATTATCTACTCTATTTTTAATGTAATTGTTGTAATTATGATTTGTCTTTATAATATAAGTGTTTCTTACATTGTCTTCTTGTGTATCCATATTTATATTATTTCTCTTAACGGATACTGAAAATTCCCTATGAAGAAATGGTCTCATTAATTTAATATCCTCTTCTGCAATTTTTTTATTAAAAATCTGACTTTTAAAAGACTTATCTTTTGAAATTATCGTTTTATTATCTTTACATGTCGATATATTTTTATTATGGATGTTTAGTATATGATTATTAAAGTCACTCAGACTATGAAATTCTTTTGAACAGCAACGACATTCAAAATGTAATATTTCTTTATTTTGGTAATCTGTAGAACTTTCTAGATGTAAAACTTCTATAGTATATGATTTACTGTCAGAAGACTTGCCTTTACATTGCAAGTGCACATTTTTAATATGACTTCCCAGAAAAGGCAAAGACACAAAATATATTTTACAAAATGGGCATATTACTGGAGAATTTCCATTTAACATATTTTCTTGCTTAGCTCTTAATTGTTTTATTAAGCTATAAACTTCTTTGCACATAAAGCACATTCCTAAAATTTTTTTTATTCTAATTTTTTTACTTTGAGAATTCTTATGAATACTTTTTGAATTATGATTTAAAGATATTTCTTTGTTTGAAATTTTGTAAATACTATCTTTTACATTATTTCTTGATTTAATTTCATCTATCAGCGTAAGATGATCTTGAATGTGTTCTTTTTCTTTTAACATATCCATAATGTAACTTTTTTGATTCTTTATTTTTGAATTTAAAATTTCTGATGTCTTATGACACATAATTGGCAATGATGACATCGACTGTAATGATGAAGATAGTGCTGACAATGATAAGGACGAGGACGACGACGAAGATAATATTGATGATGATAGTGGCACGTAACAACTTGATGATTTTTCTTGTATATTAGTATCTTGTGAATGTAATAAAGATTTTACCGATAATGAAGCCATTTCAGATTTAACGATATCTGTTGAAATAATTTTTTTTTTATTTACTATACTTCTCACATTTTTAGCGAATAATTGTATTTCTGTGTTATTATTGTTATTATGTGTAGTATTATTTTTACTAGACATTCTTGCAAAATTACTACCTATATTATGCACTTGAATACCTGTGTTTGAAATACGTCGTATTTCTGTTTCGTAACAATGATCTAGCTGTTTTTTAATTTTACTTGGTTCAATTATATTATATTGTATATTTACATTTTTAATCTCATCTATTTCATCTTCTTTGTAACATTTATTTCCAAGTGTATTTGTATCTTGAGATTTGGAAATCAAATTTGATTTATCTGACGAATGATTAATCTGTTGTAATGTTCGTGAATTTGTAAAAGGTTCATCTATTCTTGACAATGATATAATTAATCTTTTATTAGTATTCGCAAGTACATTTTCTGGAGTGAACTTTGAATGTGAATATTGAATATGTTTCTTTTTATCTTGTTTATTACCTACAAATTCTTGTGCAATATCATCACATTTCTTAATATTTTGTTGTTTAAATTTCCCTTCAATTAATAATGTTGTTTGAGATTCTGTTTTTACACTTCTTGTTCTTATTTTCGTATATGTAGTTTTTAAGTGCACCTTTTTAAAATCTCTTCTTTTTAATGAATTTTCTTTTGTACATTGTTGTTCTTCCTTAACCAAAGTACTTGGAAATTCTTGGGCAGAATTTAACGATCCTTTTACATTATATACTTTATGTATATTATTATGACTTACTTGATTTTTTATAATTGATGATAGTTTCATATTTTGTTCACATTGATCATGTTTGATTGTCAATTTTTCTTGTAAATGTTTATTTAAAGGTCGACGTCTAGGCCGTTTTAATATATTTGTTTTTCTTGTTTGTTTGATAGAAGTTTTTTTCCTTATCTGTCTTTTGACAGATTTTTCCCTGAATCGTTTATTTGTAGATATCCGCGTCTGTTGTTTCTTTGACAAATATTCGTAATCGATTTTTTGAGAAATTGAGAGATGAGTATTATCTTTATGTTTCTGAAGACATTTTTCATTAAGGAAAGAATTACAACATAATTCACAAAAGAAAATTTGTAAATTAGAATGTATAGTAGAAGTGTGTTCATGAAGTTTTAAATGATCTGCAAATGTTTCTTGGCATACAATGCATGTCACATTTAATTTTGCAAGAGAGCATTCATTTAATACCTTTGTAACATTATGGTCTTCTTCTTGAATTATAGAATTTTTTTCAAATACATTTATTTTAACCAATTCTTTGTGTTGAGATAAAAGGGAATTTGACGCTTTACATATAATTTCTAAATTTACATTAGTATTAGATTCTGTCTTTGTCATATTCGATTGTTGTGCAAATTGATGCTGCTTTATAGCGATCGATTCTTCCTTACAAAGTTTATTATTAATTTCTTTTAGAGAAATAGTTTGTAACTTATTGCTAGATACGAAGTCTTTTTTGGTTTTATATTTTTTCAAGAAATTATCAATGCGTATAAGTTTAACAGATGGTATTTGATTTTGTTTCTGTATCAGATTTATGTTTTTTTTAGTACTTCCATAATTATCTATTACATCGAATTTACAATAATTGTAGTCACTTTCAGAATTTCCAATATTAGTAGACTTATTTATTTCACCATTATTTTTATGTAAAAGGTTATTTTGCGATTTGTCTTTATACTTCATAGTACTCTGTATCATTCAAAGAAAATAATATATATCTCAAATAAAATTCAGCTTCTGTAACAATAAATAATAAGTTATTAACATATTGAGAAATTTCTATTAAAAAATGTCATTTATTATTTTTTGTTACTTATTAAACCAATAAGACCATTAATGTACGATTTCAGTTTAATAAAATTTATAAAAAGTTCCACTTTATAATTTTCACAGGATGAAAAGAATAAAGTATGATTACAAAATACACATAAAAAAATGCAGAGACGTATATTTTCTGTCTGCATCATAAAATTGTTGTGCATCAAAATATTAAAAAACTAACCTTAAATATCAATTATTCTTACATTATAAACGTTAAACTTGGTATCGTTATATGGTATTGTAATAGTTCATACATTATGTTATATTTGTTACAATAAATTGCAGTTTTAAAAAATAAAATGCATGATTGCATATAATAACAAATTACTATCTTCCTTAATAACAAGATACACTACATATATAAGTAACTAGGCTTAATCAAGAGCAATGAGTATTTACTAATGTAGAAACACGAACGCTACAGATTTTGAAGATTGATCATAACAAAATAAAGAGAGCTTATTTTAATGCAATATAATTTCTTACGGAGTGTCGGTAATCTATTTCATTACAATATTTAAATATTTTAAAAGCAAAAATTCAGTACATAAATAAAATAAATAATCATAGATTAAAACTTATAATCTGCAGAAATTCAATTTAGTAATTAAATTCCTTTAAAAATATGACAGATACCGGAGTTAATCTGTGCATATATCGATTAATTAAAGATACACTATGCAATTATACATTCTTGAATAATTACATATATGTGTGTGTGAGTGAAATAAAAAAAGAAATGACAGTGATCCTATGACTATACTTTCTTATTGAGTCACGAGATGACACCACTTCCTCCTTTGTGTGGGAACGACCGTACTTTAAATATCTAAATAGCATAAAGAATAAAACCTAGTCGTGGTGGATTGGAGAATAGCATGGGGAGATTCCCGGTATGTGGAACCACACAAATAAAATGATAGTGAGTCCCCAACACCAGAGGGAGAACCAAAAACTCTCTTGTGGCGGTCGTCCGTCACTGATTATGTTGGTAGTGTTACGTGGAAATAGTTGTGGGAGAGCTTAAAGGAAAACTGTACTCTAGGTATCGTGCGAAAGAACCTTTATT
>JAITYT010001658.1:111056-139151 GCA_025433975.1 Liostenogaster flavolineata
TGGCTACGTGCTCTGGGCTAGTTAATACTCGCGTACATGATGCAACTTGTTCGGTGTAATGGCTAGCAGAAAGTGTGTGCGGCTCTCGTTCGCTAGGGGTATCCAGGTGCGCCCAAGCGGTCGTTCTTACAATCACTGACGACGTGCGCGCCACCTAGGAGCGACTGTGCTGCCACACTCTCTTTTCGTCAACGTGCCGCCAACAATCTTGCGGCAGCACAATTTCCTTCATGCTCTCCTTCCACACTATTTCCACGCGATATTACCAACAGAATCTAGTGACGCCACATTTGGTGCCGAAATCCGCGTGAAGAACACAAGAAGGAAAAATGGTGGACAGAATGTAAAAGAAGAGCATGACGGCAACAAGCATCCAGGAAACAGCAGTGTGGATAGCAAAAAGGAGGCATCGAAATATAGTAGCCGGCTACGAGCGCACTCGTCGGCAAAAGTCACTCTGTTGTTGTAGAGCGACGAACTCCTCCCACAGATCCCATAACGCTATACACAGCCGTGCACAATGACATGCATCTGCGAAGTCCAACGCAGATTCCAGTTCCTTTCGGGCGCTTCGAGCTCACCGCATCGACATTTTGAAAGCGGACAGCCTCGCAATGATGACTAGAGCCCGAACCACAGCAAATCACCCAGCCTTCTGCAAGAGTTTGCGGCAGAACATCGTAGTCACCAGGCCATGTGCACTACGGAAGAAGAACGAAAAAAGAGAACGTTTCACAGCCAAACCTCGAACAGTCGGGAAAAAGAGTTACGTTTCAACTATGACGTAATTCCCATATCTAACAAAACTCGCGGTAGTTGTAAATGGTAGATATAATAAACATGTAAATATGAAGATGTAAATATACAAATATAAGGGGTTATACGACTTCGAGAGGGAAATGATCTAGGGGGCGAGTGGCAGTGGTAGCACAGTCGCTCCTAGGCAGCGCGTACGTCGTCAGTAATTGTAAGAACAACCGACCGCTAGGAGCGCGATAGGATAACCCTAGCGAGCGGGAGCGTCGCCCAGATCACTTTCTGCTAGCCTCCACCGAGTAGTTTGGAATACGAACACGTCTTTTAAGCCAAGTGCATGTGGCGACAAATAAAGTTCTTTCGTACAATACGAAAAGTGCAGTTTTTCTTTACGCTCTCCCACATCAATATCCACGCGACGTTACTTCATAACCAGTAGCCACAGAATCGCCACATTTGCAAGTGGTATTAGAAGACACATCTGATTACATTTTATTTCTGACAGGGTTTAGTATAATATTATTGCTGTCATAAGAAATGTAAAAATAAATTTTCAAATTTAAATAACTTAAATAGTAGTTACATGATTTAAGCAATTTAGTCAATAATGAAAATCAATAATGAAAAAATTGTATAATAATGTGCTTTATGTGGAGTTAGACATTCTTATTTTGAAAATAAGATAGACAACAAGACATAATTTTATAATTTATCATAACCTTATAGTTATCGGTCATATTTGTATTGTTAAAATTCTATCATTCTAAGAAACAAATATTGGTTACAGCAAAACAATTTATATCAGTTATTAGGAGAAACGTAAAAATAATTTTTAAATTTAAATGATTTAAATAGTAGTTACTTAATTTAAGTAATTTAGATAATAATGAAATGGACATACAATATAATAATCGTAACAAATTAATTTGTTACGAAGTATTTGTGCTATAATTTTAACAGTATATAATTTTTCTATGCAATAATTTTAATATTTTACAATAAAAAGTTAAATTAACTATTTAATGAAACAACTTTTTACAGTACTTCATTTCAAGATGGTTGTCAGGCAATATCAAGAAGAACTGGGATATTTAGAAAAAATTTCTGATTATTGTTGGAAAATAAAAAAAGGTTTTCAACCAAATATGAAAGTAAATGGTAGCATATTTTTGTTTAACTTCACTTATGGTTATAAAAAATAGTTATATATATTTAAAAATATCCAACATAATATCATTAAAACATATATAATTGGATTAGTCTGTCATAAATTTTTAAACTGCAAATTATTCAAATATTTTAATATTATATCAATATTTTTAAGGTTGAAGGTGTGTTTTATGTTAATAATACTCTGGAACGTTTGATGTTCGATGAACTACGCAATGCATGTAGACCAGGAACTGTAGGTGGCTTTCTTCCTGGTGTGAAACAAATTGCTAATGTTGCTGCCTTACCTGGAATTGTATGGAGATCAGTTGGATTACCTGATGTCCATTCTGGATATGGTTTTGCTATTGGTAAAGAATTTAATTGTTTATTTTATTCAATTTTTCATATGGAAATATTAAAAATGCATATTTATAAAAATATCTAATTTAGGAAATATGGCAGCATTTGACATGGATGATCCACAATCAATAGTATCACCTGGTGGTGTAGGTTTCGATATAAATTGTGGTGTTCGTTTATTACGAACAAATTTATTTGAGGATGATGTCTTGCCTGTAAAGGTATTTACATATTTAATATAGAATATTACTTGCTTAGTTCGACATGTAATTCCAATAATTTTTAATAAACTCACTTTTATATTCAGTTTCAATAATTATAAAATTTATCCAACTTATGAAATGTAACTATGTAAAAAGTAATTTACTTAAAAGCATTACAGTTTTTTTACATGTTTAATATAAAATATAAAGAGTTCATTTTTGATAAAATAAACAGATGTATTTTATAGGAACAACTAGCACAAAGTATGTTTGATCATATACCAGTTGGGGTTGGATCTAAAGGAATAATTCCAATGAATGCAAAAGATTTAGAAGAAGCATTGGAAATGGGAATGGATTGGTCTTTAAGAGAAGGTATAATGCAACAAATAAACATATATATTGTGAACTATTACTAAGCTGTAAAGAATGCAAGCATTTGTTGTTAAAATTGTTATAGGATATATTTGGGCAGAAGATAAAGAACATTGCGAAGAGTATGGTAGAATGCTTAATGCAGATCCTTCAAAAGTATCTACCAGAGCAAAAAAACGTGGCTTACCTCAGGTATTATAAAATTGTTCTAGCTACACTTTCATAAAATAATATATAATTTAATGTATTGTTACAATTAAATAAGTATAAATACATTTTAGTTAGGAACATTAGGTGCTGGCAATCACTATGCAGAGATTCAAGTAGTAGATGAAATTTATAACAAATCGGCAGCATGTAAAATGGGTATCGAAGAAAAAGGTCAAATTTGTGTTATGATTCATTCAGGAAGTAGAGGATTTGGACATCAAGTTGCAACAGGTTATTATTAATAAAAATTTATATCAAATAATGAATAGTTATCAACTTATAATTTGATTTTAAATAATTTATCTTTAAATACTGTCTGTACTTTAGATGCTCTTGTACAGATGGAGAAAGCCATGAAAAGAGATAACATTGAAACGAACGATAGGCAATTAGCTTGTGCCCATATTAAATCTACAGAAGGACAGGATTATTTAAAATCAATGTCAGCTGCAGCTAATTTTGCATGGGTGAATCGAAGCTCTATGACATTCCTCACTCGACAGGTTATTATCTTGCAGTTACATTTAAAATGAAAAATTAATAAATACTTCGCCACAAATAATTATATACAACTAGAGTAATTAACACGTTAAGCGCCATACTGGTTCGTACAGACTGGTTCTAAGCTCCATTTACCGTAAGTTGAGCCTACAGCGTAATGTAAACGAATAGTCCGATGCCGGTCCGCAGGGACCAGCGTGGCGTTTAACGTGTTAACAATACAAAATAAAAGTAAATTGTTCGTTTGTTCTCTAGGCATTCGCAAAACAATTTCATCTCTCTCCGGATGATTTAGACATGCATGTTATTTATGATGTATCTCACAATATTGCTAAAATAGAAGAGCATATGGTTGAAGGAAAACAAAAAACATTATTGGTTCATAGAAAGGTGAATATAAATCTTCTACTTACATTACAATATTTATTTTTCAAATAGATACAAAAAAAGAAAATTTTGTTGCATAAAGGGTTCAACGCGAGCTTTTGCACCACACCATCCATTGATTCCAGTAGATTATCAATTAACTGGTCAACCAGTTTTAATTGGTGGAACCATGGGAACATGTAGTTATGTTCTTACTGGTACTGAACAAGGAATGCAAGAAACATTTGGCTCTACATGCCATGGTGCGGTAAGTATTATGGACAATGCTAAGGCAATAGCAATAATGATAATAGTAATAATAAGTAATATTGTTTTATTATATGATAAAACATATGCTTCATATAAATATGTATGTAACGTGGTTTAACATTTTTCTCAAGAGTTACTTTTAATTAATTAAAAGCAATATATTACATAACCTTACTTACAGGGTCGTGCTTTGTCCAGAGCGAAATCACGAAGAAACTTGGATTATAAACATGTACTGAACAAGTTAGAAAGTTTAGGAATATCAATAAGGATAGCATCACCAAAATTGGTTATGGAAGAAGCACCGGAATCATATAAGAATGTAACAGATGTTGTAGATACGTGTCATGCAGCTGGAATTTCTCAAAAATGTATTAAATTAAGACCAATAGCGGTTATTAAAGGATAATATGTATGTTAAGGATTAATTATTAAAGTATTAAGTATGATTTAATATAATTTTATAACATTGTACTCTTATATGTTATGCATTAAGAGATCGAAAATAAACTAAATGTTGAGCATTGTGAAGATTAATAAGTATTAACTTATAAAAAATATCCTGCACTTACTTTTTGGTATCGCTATGCGATTCTATGCTTATTTTTAGTTTATTATCAATTTTATTATACTAGTCAAGTAGTATTAATTAAGCGATACGACTAACCTTAAAGTACTGGAGTTACGGCTTGTGGAGGACCAATGGAGGGGAAGCAAATTTGATTGGTAAAAGTGGAAATTTCATCTCACATCTATTATTCATTCTAATATTCTATTAATGAAAATAGCCGCAAACTAATCGGATTAATATTAGCGATAGCCAATAAGCTAACGACTATAATATTAAATTAAATATTATTATTATTATTATTATTATTATCTACAGAAATATGCGTCGCCGACTTCTTGGATCATTAGCCGCGATTATATATTTATTATTTTATCTTATTTCTTCAAAAGAGTAAAAACACTATCACAATACCATGTAATGTATAGGGATAGACCTTTTTTATTCTTATCATTTTTGCTACGATTAAAAAAGATGATTATGGAAAAGAAAAATATGCATAAATGAATATATATATATATATATTCATAATATAATGCAGATATTTTATGAAAAAGTATGAAAAATAAGTGCAGAAAAATTATATATTCTAAATATGTTCCATCTTTATCGATCATTAATTTGCAATCACTAGTAGAGGTCTAGAATTGTTCCAAGATGTTTGAAACATAATCTCATATTATAATAAATATTTTAAAAATATTTTACTAACATTTTATTAGATAAAATGTACAATTGACTACTTTTATAGTACGAAAGCTATATTAGACTAATTTGTTTGACTTAACACAAGTAAATTCATTGTGTTATACATAACAAATCCTCCACTGACTAGAAGAAGAAGTATATAGAAAGCTGCTAGGAAAGTAATCACATATTTCTTCGGTTCCGCTCGGATAATGGAAATAAGCCATCACCATAAATAAGAAATTACAATCAAAAATATTTATATAACAGAAACTTGCTGTTTGTGTGTGACCCCATAGAAGAAAGTATAGACAGGTAGTCATTGGAGGAGTTGCATCTAGAAATACAGATCTGACCAATTAGGACGAATGGTCTGAAATGCATTCCATTTTAATTATAAAATTATGTTATTTATAAAATAATTATTCTAGAAAACTTATGATAGGTGATAGTCAGGAGAAGGTTCGGCTACAGATTCTGTAGTGAACAAAGGATTAGGGAACTCTGGGGGATGTGGCAGTGGTCCAGCAGTCTTTGGCTGGCGTCGATACGCCATTAGCCAGCATGATACAGCGATAGCAACAGCGACTAGTGCTAAAAGTGCTGTAATAACTAACGCTATAATAAAGCCGACCATAGAAACACAGATATCTTCTACTCTTTGGGCCGAGGGAGCTGAAAAGATTATAAATATTGTTTAATTAGATTTTACTTTTGTTTTTTTATAGTTTTCTTATTTTTTAATTATTTTACCTTCAGCCGGATCTGCCGTAAACCGTTCTTCTTTTCGTTCCAGAGTAAATATTAAATTCGATTGAATGGTTATTTCTTCTCGAAGTTGGCCTTCATAACCATCAGAAATACTTAAAGCTGTTTCGTTGGATTCGGAATTAACGTCTCTACGACGACGACCGAAAGCGTTATATCCTCGACAGTTTACCTACGAAATGAAATATTTTAGGAAGATTCGATGTAAACTTCATTAGTTGGCAATATATTGTAGGTGGCAAATATTATTTGATAAATAACTATTTTTTGAGTTAATAATTTAAAATGTTAATGAATACTTACAGGTTGGCATTTTCCAAAACACACACGAATGTTGCATTGGAATCGAATATTATCGCTACTTGGAAATTTAAATGCATTGAAGCTAGCCATTAATGATTGAGTCTCATGATTTTGTTCCCATTCTCCAAATATTGTCGGATCTGTTGCACATCCATTTTCATCCGTTACAATATATTCATTTTCTAAATTATCTTCCATTGTTTTAGCAACACAATTTCGTGCAAATCCACCATATATAGCTAAACAATATTTATTTATATAAGTATACATAAAAGTAAATAATATAAATAATTGAATACTAACATGAAGGCTGCACTTCAACTTGTAACATTAAGTTATCTCCTATTTCTGCAGAATTTATTTCATTTCCGTTTTGGGTGACTATTTTCATTATGCATGTTGGAGGTGGTCCAGTATTAGCAATAGTTCCAGCAGTAGTTAACATTGAAACATTAAAACCGAGCGTAACATTTTGTTCTCCAGTCTGATATATGCATTTAATATGATATGCTTGCGCTTTATAAGTTACTAGTTTTGGATGTTTTTGTATAACAAGTACGAAACTTGCTTGACCCTGTAAGAAAATATACATAAAAATAGTATTTATTTTAAAGGAACTTCGTTTACAAATCTTCTCCAAAGATCGATGATTATTTATAAATTATTCGTTATATATATCCTAAAAGGTATTCACATACATTAACGTGTATTAATCCACAATTTCCAAATGCAACTTTAAATATTTCTGTACGGTGCATGGTCTCCGCGGGTATAGAAACTACACGCCTGCATTGTTCATTTTTGCTGCGACCTTTAACGTACAAAACACCGTCGAATCCTTGATCTTGTAAATGTATTTCTACTTGTACCCCATCTGATAAACAACTGACTACCATTTCTGGCTTGGGAAAATCTGTACGTCCCACTTTATTATCATCTGTGAGGTAAGAAATGTTAATTATTTATTTCAATAGGTATAAGAAATTTATTATGCGAGTGTGATACTTACTGCAATACGTATAAGCGTCACCAATATAACCATTAATGCAGAAACACATGCCTTGATGTCTAGTTGCATTGCAGAGTGCATTGACGCTACATATTTCTTTTAAGCATGGATCTTCGCATGTTCTAGTAGTTTTCTCGCAATATCTATTATCGGCACAGTCATCGTCTCTTTTGCATTCTATTAGACCCACTGTAACATATTCGTGTTATTATAACAAAATAATAATGTTATAATATAATATAAGAATGTGCTTAGATATACCTAGTTTACAATATCCATTAGAATCTAATTTATATCCGTGTTGAGTAGGACATACGCAGCGACCACGATCATCTATAATTAATCCTTTTTCTAAAGCACAAATACAATATCCTTCATCACTAATTATCATTCCACTTTCTCTATTGCAGGGTACGCAAACATCGTGTTCGTCTTTAGCAGCACCAACTGGACATATACAGTTGCCATATTCATCACGTACTTGCCCCTTCTCAATTGGACAAATGCTTGCTAAAAATGACATATAATTTACAATATGTTGTATGTCCTGTTTCTAACCTTATTAATTGGAATTATTAATAATAAAATCATTAGAATTTAAATGATAAATTACTTTTATCGCATCTGACAATTGCATTTCCTCGATATCCAGGGATACACTCGCATATCATAGTTCTAACTGGATTTGTGTCCAGCACCTTACAATCAGCATTAATACCACAAGGTTCTATCTTTATGCAAGGATTAATACATTCTCCATTGAAGCAAGCGGTTTGGGATGGGCATTCGCTGTCTGATTTACACTTTTCCTTAACTATAAATAAATCATTGCAAAATAATTAAAATTCATTAAGCAAACAGCTAAATTAGGAAATTTCACCAATGTGTAATTTATACCTTTGGTGCATCCTGTTTTAATATTATCAATATAACCTGGTGGACAAGAGCATTCTACGGTATGATTATAGACATTGCAGTCTGTTCTACTAATGCATGGATTTATTGCACAAGGATTTTCACATCGACTATTAATGCAAGCTTTATTTGTGGGGCAATCTGCATTGCTTCTGCAACCTAACAAAACGCAAGATACCGTCGGATTGCCTCCAAAACCAGGTGGACATTCACAAATTGCTTTGTGATTTATAGCATGGCATTCCGCTCCTTTACCGCAAAGTGCAAGAGTTGGTGAGCAAACAGGCACACAGTTGTGATGTGTACATACGTGTGATGAGCTGCATTCATTATTAGTTCGACATCCAGTAACTGAAATATGTTTTGAAATCCGTATAAGTAATTTTTTACTATAAATATCGAAAATTAAATACGGAAATTTGAAATTATAATGAAAGTGTAAAAATATGTCGAAATTATAATAAGACTGAAAATTAATAATGAAATATAAACATATATGCTCAAAATTTACAAGTATAAATATTTTGCGTACCTTTCGTACACGCGATATCTGGATTTCCATCATAGCCAACAGTACAAGCACATATCGGTTTATGATTAACGACGCTGCAGATTGCATTAAGACCACAAGAACATGGATCTTTACAAATTGCATTAACACATGACTTATCTAATGCGCAGTCACTATCCTTTATACATTCGATTTTTGTGATAGGCTTCGTAGCTCGACACGTTCCACTACCGCTGCTCACATATCCACTTGGGCAAACACAAATCATTGTTTTTACTGGAGTTGTTGGAAGAACTTTACATTCAGATGGTTCAATACAAGGTTGTATAACGGAACAAGGGTTTTTGCATTCATGATTCAAGCAAGCCAATGTATTTGGACAATCATCATCTTCTCTACATTCTGGTCTTTCTTCTGGTTGACATTTGATATAAGGATTACCAGTGTAATAAGGTGGACATCGACATATTGGTAAATGATTCCAAACTCTGCATTCAGCATGTGAAGAGCAAGGATTATCATGAATACATGGATCTATACATTGCATATTAATGCAAGCATGGTCACTGGGACAATCGCCATTACTGTAACAACCAATTACTCGGCATTTATCCAAAGGATTACCGTGGTATCCTTTACGGCAACGACAATCAGCCACATGATAATTAGTAAAACATTCTGCGTTAATGCCGCAAGGATTGGACAATAAACATGGATTTATGCAGTTATTATTCTCGCATTTTTTGTCTGGACTACACTCGCTATCTCGTTGACACGTTATAGAGATGCAACTGATTTCAGGATTCCCTTGATAACCTTCCTCACAAGCACAAGTTGGTTTATGATTTCGAACGAAGCAAATTGCGTTTGTTCCACAATTACAAGGATTTCGACATTGTCTGTTAACGCAAGCTTCCTGATCATTACATTCATCATTTGTTACGCAAGTGCCCTTTGCTGTTAATTGAACTGCAACAATAAAAATACATTGATGATTATATAAATTTTATTTAATTAAATAATTAATACTTATTAATAAAATGCTATCTTTACTGGGTCTGCATATTCCATCGATATCAGTAATCCATCCTTCAGGACATGTGCATATCATAGTTCGTACAGGTACAGTATCAAGAACATCACATTGAGCATTTTCCAAACACGGTTTTAAGACTGGACATGGATCAATGCATTCACTTCTAATGCATACTAATTTATCTATACAGTCAGTATCAATTTTGCATTCTGGCTCATTAATTATTGTCGGAGAATGCTTTTCACAGTAGGAGAATGGATTTCCGGAAGGTATGTTCTGCGGGCAGCGACAGGAAACAATGTGAGATTGTACATAACAAACTGCATTCTGGGCACAAGGTGATTTTTCAAGGCAAGGATTAATGCACCGCCCACTTTCACAAATTCGATTTTGTGGACAATCATGATTGATACTACACTCTACTCTTTCGCAATGTATTTGTGGATTTCCAAAGTATCCTGTAGCGCAACGGCAAGCAGAATAATGATTGACGCCATAACATTCTGCATTAATAGCACATTTGTTATTTAAGATGCAGGGATTGATACATTGCCCACTATAGCAAGTTGCTGCATAATCACATTCGGTATCAGATTCGCAATCAACTAAAAAAAGAGAATGTAATTAGTATTTATATGGAAATAGAACTCTTGAGAATGAATTATAAAAATATTAAATATGGTACTTTTTAAGAACAATTTGTATTGAATTTTGAATGGCTGTTTAACTTACGTTTGAAACATCCTAATTGTGGATTTCCAGAATATCCAGGAAGACATACACATGATGGATAATGATTTACAACATTGCATTTTGCATTTGATCCACAATTACACGGATTAATGCATACACCATTAACGCATGCTGTATTTCCAGCACATTCGTTATTTGATAAACACTCGACGCTAATTTTGGCTATATAATGCAAATACAAATACAAATATAAGTAAATGTAATATAAAACTAGCAATTTTGCAAATTGAAAATTAATTGTATATATATATAGATGTAATTTTTAATTTTGAAACACTGTTAAACACAAAATTTATAATTTAATTATAATAATATCTTTTTAAATTTTACACCAACTATTTTATTACCTATTTTTGACAATCATGTAAGAAATAATAATAGTGAAAACAAGAAACGAATTATTCAAAGTTATATTTTCAGAATAAATATGATTTTCTTACGTGGTATGCACTTGATTCTAGAGTCTCCTATGTAATCAATCGGACACTTGCATATCGGTGTGTGATTATCAACATGACACAATGAATTTTTCCCGCAAGGTTCACTGCTGATGCAAGGATTTACGCACAGAGAATTTATGCATTGTTTGTCGTTTGCACATTCTTCATTGCTATAACATTCCGGTTGAATTGGTGGCAACGGTGGTAGTGATACTGTGAACAAATCATAATATTTGTTATTGATAGAAATATTGTTTAAGAATTTAAACAGTATAAAACAATACTATCGAGTGTAGTGTCAATATTACTGATTTAAAGAAAACGTTATTGATATTGATATATATGCATACCTTTAGAACATTCTATATATGCATTGCCAGTAAAATCGGATGCACATACACAGAAACCAGTATGAGAAGTTGATTTACATTGTGCATTAAGTCCACATTGAATAACGAGACAAGCCTTAATGCATTGTCCGTTTTCACATTTTTCATCATCATTACAATCCTGATCGAGATAACATTGAACATCGCTCCATACTGTTGATTTAAAATTAGTGAATAAATAATAATGACTCAAATAGTTTTTACTATACTACAAAAATCATTACCTACCAATTTGTTTACATTGGCCATTAGCATCAGTAATGGTATTTGATGGACAAGAACAAATTATGGTACGAAGAGGAATAGTATTTAAAACTTTACATTCTTGATCATTAGTACACATGTTTGACGATCCACATGGATCTTGACATTTGGTATTGATACATGTTAGATTAGATGGACATTCACTATCCTCTGTACATTTTGGTTCGATAGGTATACCTTGAATTAAAATGTATAAACGTAAGATACAGTGTATCGTATTATATTAAAAATATTATTTCTATCGAATAGTGTAGGTCAACAATTTCAAATCTGCAATTTATTCTTTAATAGCAATGTTCCATTTATGATGGGAACGAGTAAGTCACTTTAATTCGAGTTGATATTTACATCTTTCTTTTAGAAGATATATAGATAGTTTTATTTTAAAATAATATAAAATTTACTACGTCATTATTACGTCATTATTACGTATTTATTAACGTAATAAAATGTATTATATAATATATCTACAAACGGTATTTCGATTTCAATAGTTCAAGTATTGCTAATATAAAATATACATAATTGGAAAGCTTACCAAGACATTCTACAAATGGATTTCCTGAAGTTCCTATTGGACATGTACACTTTGGTTGATGATCTCTTGCAATGCAAGTAGCAGTTTCTGCACATGTATCATCTTCACATACTGCTCGACAAACTCTGTTGAACCGATCGCAAGCCTCGTGGTCGGCACAATCATCGTTATAATGACATATTGCAGAAATGCAAGCTGTATGTGGATCACCTTGTGTACCACGAGGACAAGTGCACTGCGCTTTGTGTGCGAGCGCGGTACATTTTGCTCCTCGTCCGCATATGAGTTCACCAGATAAGCAAGGAGTGATGCAGTTTCCATGTCGACATGTCTTATCATACGGACAATCGTAATCCGCTTTACATTCCGCTGAAAGAAATAGAATACGGTCAGAAAGAAATAATTATTATGAATCTTACAGAAATTACTTATTCTCTAAAACTTACGTTTAAAGCATTGTATTTGTGGATCACCATCAAATCCTTGTTGACAATGACAAGTTGGATGATGTTTAATAGTGATACATTCGGTATTTAAACCGCATTGATTATTTAAACATGGATCTTGACATAATTTATTAATACACGCTTGATTTGAGGGGCATTCGATGTTCGATTTACATTCAGATAGTATAGCCGTGTCTATAATAAGAAATTTAAAATTTAATGTAGTAAATTAAAATAAAAAATAATATATTAATATCAATAATAATATTATATCAATGATATGATAATTATTTAAATTTTCAATACCTTTGAAACAATTGAGGTAAGGATCACCAGTTAATTGTGAAGGACATTGACAAATGTGGCGATGATTTTCCGAATAACATTCTGCAGTTTGAGCACAAGGATTTATAGTACATGGATTTATACAACGTTGGTTTAAACATGCCATATTCAATAGACAATCTGAATCTTTCGTGCAGATCAATTCAGTTTGTTGATTCACTAAAAAAATTAAATAAAACGATTATAGTTATTTTTTATAGAAATTTGTTCAAACACTAAAGTAATTGAAAATTAATACTGAATAGTAGCAAACTACAAATAAAATAAATAATTCAATTTTACCTGCAATGCAAGCAACAGTTGCATCACCAACAAAGTTGGGTAAACATTCACATATCATTGTCCTCATTGGTAACGTATCCACAATACTGCACTTAGCGCCACTGATGCATGGTTTTGTTTCTAAACATGGATTTTTACAGAAACCTTCGAAACATGCTAACTTACTTGGACAATCAGCATCAACTTGACATTCAGAAATAGGTTCTAATGGTTCTGGAAAACGATTTAGATTGTAACAATTTATAATACGAATATTTTTTAAAGAGTATTTATGTCTTACATTTAGGGAATCATATTAATTTTATTCTTCTATTCCGTAAAAGAAAGAGAAATAATTGTATTTGTTAGAAAAATAAGGTTCAATATATAATATTAGGTCTATCGGAAAGTTTCGTCGCATAATGTCATTACAAACTTCAACATTGACTCCTTCAACCATTGCATTTCTATGTATGTGCTCAATATATACGAGAAGAGATGGTCAGCAGCAACCATAAAAATTATATTATTCAGTAAATATTAATTAATCTATCGAAAACGTATTGGTTTCATTTCATTCAAAAACGACAGAACTTTCCGGTAGACTTAATAATTGTTTAACATATATATAATAATTTTGAAGTCTATAATTTACCCATAAGACATGATCTATACGGATCGCCTACGTAGCCAGGCGGACATCTACAAGTTGCTTCATGATTAATAACAAAACATTGAGCAGTTGATGGACATTTACATGGATCCACGCACTTCAAATTTTGACATGTTAACGAAGAAGAGCAATCGTTGTTACTGATGCACTCTGGTCTTTCGCATACTTGATAAGGATTACCCAAAAATTGATCAGGACAATAACAACGAGCTTTATGATAACCGTCTGCAGCGCATAATGCATTGATTCCACATTGCGTGATTTGACAAATATCAATGCATTCATTATTAATACAAGATTGAGTCAATGGACATTCGTTGTCGCCACGACATCCGACTGAATTGAAAAAATAATATATAATTAATAATTTTTAATAATAAATAAAGCGATCATAAATAATAAATTAAATCATACGTACTTTCAAGACAGTGTTCTTGAGGGTTCCCAGTAAAGCCATCATGACAAGCACAGATCGCTCTGTGTAATTGAACGTGACAGTGACTATTGTATCCACACGAATTTAAAGTGCAAGGGTTAATACATTTTTTGTTAAAACAAGTCTTGTCATTAGAACATTCAGAATTTTGAATACATTCCGGCTTTATTTCTGTAAATAATAAATAATTGTAAAGTAAATGTAAATAATTTTCTTCGAAGTGTACTGATATAACATGAAGTTTTCATAACATATTGTTAATCTTACCGTCTATCAAAGAAGTTGAACATTGTATACGGGCATTTCCTGTGAATCCAATTGGGCAGGAACATATTGGTTTATGGTTGACAGTTTGACAAAGAGAATTTATTCCACATGTTCCAATGCAAGGATCTCTGCATTTTTGTGAAAAACAAGCTTTATCACGAGGACAATCAGAATTAATGATGCACTCTGGATATATACAAACAGCAATTCCATTTCTTATCCTACATTCACCATTGTAATTGCAGGTGGACGGATTACACGGATTGATTTCTATAAATTACAAAAATGCATTATTTTTAAGATTAGAGATAATATTGTAGTGATAAAAGAAAAATAAAATAACTTTAATTACCTTGTTTTGGATAACATTCAGTAAAAGGATTGCCAATCAATGATGATGGACAACTACATAAGGGACTGTGATTGATAGTTTTGCATAATGCTTTGTTGCCGCATACATTTTGAGAACATGGATTAAGACATTTATTGTTTATACAAGCTTTGTCGCCTGGACAATCGGAACTAATTACACATTCTGGATGACACCCAGTAATGTCTGAAGGTGTACCTTGCATGCCAGGAAGACATTTGCAAATAGCTTGATCTCCTATTGTTTCACAAATAGTATTTGGACCGCAAGGAGAGGGGTAGCATGGTATGCGTTTTGCAGGCTCTAGAAACGATAAAGACGAATATTTTTATGTAAAAAACATAGATACATTATTAATAGATCGATTATGTACATTTAACTTGAATTATATGCATTATATCATTCATTAATTTAATTTTATAATATATATATACCTTCAGTTACTGGTTGACAGATAGTGTATGCATCTCCAGTTGTTATTATAGGACACGAGCAGGTAGGTATATGATTCGAAACAGTACACACTGCACCAATACCGCAAGTACCTGGACAAGGATCTTGACACTTCATTTGTATGCAGGCTTGTGATTTAGGGCAATCACTGTTTACTAAGCACTCAGGTTGACAACCTTCGTACGGGTTGCCTCTGTAGTTCGATTTACATTCACATGTGGCAATATTGTTCCTTTCATAACAATAAGTGTTAATACCACATGGTGAAGGGCTGCATGGGTTCTCTGGAGGTGTAGGTTCTGGATGGACTGTAATAAATTTAAAAATATCGAATTATTTTTACTATATCTCGTTTTAAATACATTAAAGACAAATATTGTTAGCTTTATTTTAATTGAGCAGTAATATGTTAAAATACTCATTTAGACATTAATATAATATTAATAAACACGAACAATAAATATTTATTTATTATTAAATTAATAAAACTCGTTATTTAATAGAACTATACAAATTGATGGCAAAATAATTTGTATAGTTCTAGTTTAAATTATATACAATAAAGTAACATATACTACACTAGCAAGTGCACATATATGCACTATCATATCTTAAAAAAATAATTAGATAAAGAAAGAATTTGCTTTACATGAAGAGACACGTGTCTTTAGATACTGAAGATATGTACAATATTTACAAGTTAAACTGAAACATAAGGCAATAATTTCATTTTTAATATTTGTAAACTTTAACTTTTCCTTACTTTGTATTAAAGAACAAAGTGAGAATGGATTTCCGGTATATCCATCGGGACATGAGCAACGAGGTTGATGTAACATAACTTGACATAATGCATTGGATCCACACAGGCCAACACATGGGTTACTACATTTCTGATTAATACACGCATGGTGGGCAGGGCATTCAGTATTAACAATACATTCTGGCCTACAATTAGGTGGAGATCCTACGAAACTAGGCAAACATGAGCACAAAGGTTTGTTGTCAGGAGATAATGCGCATTGGATATTTGGTCCGCATTGTGATGATTTGCATGGGTCCTTGAAAGGTTCTTCGTACTCTGGTTCTAGTAATGGAAGAAAATTTGACATTAATTTTGACAACAATTATTACAAACAATCTTTATTTAAATAGAAATAAAAAGATGCGATTATTTAGTGTAACGTATGAATTTTCTGGAACTATTTGAAATATTAAGAAATCCTTTTAGATTATTATGTTTTATAATATAATTAAGAAATACAACAATTTTTAGTTTGTACGCGAATGTGTACGCGTACAACTAAATTGTCTGTGAATGTGTACGCGAGTATTTTTAATATACTATTATAAATATTTGAAGAGTTGAATAAGTCGGGGTTAATTTAAATTTTATTGCTACTTATTTAATCTTTGCATAGTCCAGCAGCTTTAATCAGAAGTACTTACTTATAGGGAAGCAATTGGTAAATGGATCACCAGAGTATTCTGTTGGGCAACTACATATCGGATTGTGATTACGCACTACGCACAACGCATTTTGACTACAAGAATTTTTACAAGGATTCTGACATTTTCCATTAACACAAGCTTTGTTTTGTTCGCAGTCTGAACTTATAATGCATTCAGCTCTGCAACTAGGTGGTATTCCTAAATATCCAGGAAGGCAAGAACACGAAGCTTGTTTATCAAACTCGTGACAAATACTATTTGGTCCACAAGGTGATGGTTGGCAAGGATTTTTACGTACTGTTATTAAATAAAATTGATATAATTATTGCTTAGAAAGTTTTTGGACATTCTTTAAAAAATGTAGAACTCACATTGTATGGGATTGCATGAGCTGAAAGGATCACCCTCATAATGTTGAACACAACTACACGTTGGTATGTGATTAACGACTATACATTCTGCATTGAGACCACAAATTCCTATACACGGGTCGACACAAATATTATTTTTACAAGCTTTATTACGTGGGCAGTCAGAATTTTGTACACATTCTGGTCGGCATTCGTAATATGGATCTCCATGATATTCTTTTATGCACGTGCAGATTCCATTATTGCAAATTGCATTTGGGCCACAAGGTGAAGGGTCACATAAATTGCTTGAAATTGTCGGTATAGCTATATTTGATAATAATAAAATTCATTATCAGTTATATATTTTGTGTAATTATAAGCAAACAAGTCAAAAATGCTTACACAAAGATACAGGTATACAATTGCTAAAGGAGTCTCCTGTATGTTCACTAGGACAAGTACATATTGGATTATGATTAAGAACGTTGCATAAAGCATTTGTTCCACAGGAACCGGGACACGGATCTTTGCATTTTTCTCTTATGCAAGCTTTGTTACTAGTACAATCTGAATCGATTAAACATTCTGGACGGCAATAAGGTGGAGCACCTATATAATTTGGTAAACAAGAACACGATGAATATCCTCCATTATTTTGGCATAAGGAAAATGGCCCACAAGGTGATGGCATACATGGATTTTTTGGTACTATTACTTCAGTAACCACTAAAAATATAACAAATTTTAATCAACTTATGTTTTTCAACACAATGATTATAGATGATTATTATTATGTTAAATTTTTATCCCCGACAATAAGAGTCAACATTTTTATATAACTACTACTTACAAGGAACATTGAAACATTTCACAAATGGATCGCCAGTTTGATGAATGTTACAACTACAGATTGGACTGTGATTGATAGTTTCGCATCTGGCATTAATTCCACATACGCCGGGACAAGGATTAACACATTTATAATTTATACATGCTCGATTTGCAGAGCACTCCGTAGCAGCAATACATTCTGGCTTACATTCTGGTGGATTCCCTTTAGAACCAGGTAAGCACAAACATGTAGCTTTTCCATTAATATTCCGACATTCGCTATTTGATCCGCATGGAGAAGGATTACATGGTTCGTCATAATTTGGTTTGGCTATGAAAAATATATTATGAAATATTGTGTAGGTTTATTATAATATCAAGATTATAAATTATCGAATAATCATGTTTTAAAAGTTTTTAATACAATGCCTATCTGTTCAGTATCAAAATCAAATAACTGCTGATTTAATTGAAGTTGATTGCGTAACATGTTATATATGTGGGAGATTTTTCAATTTGAATAAAATTGTTTAACTTTTTTTGAGTTTTGTTAATCTTATACCTTGTTAGTTAGAATTTATATTTACGTTTGAATTACCTATATAGAATTATTAATTATTTGACCAGAAAAATAGATACTTAATTAGTTGCTTATTATTTCTTCTCATGAAAATATATTAAAATATATTGTACATCAGAATAATAACTTACGTATTTTTTCAGGAATATTGCAGAGACGGAATGGATCTCCCATATAATTTAACTGGCAACGACAAGATGGTATATGATTAACAACATAACAAATGGCATTAAGGCCACAAGTCCCTGGACAAGGATCTTGACACTTATTTTGAATACAAGCTCGGTTTGAAGCACAATCAGAATTAATAATACATTCAGGGCGACATCCTTCATATGGATTTCCGTAAAAGTCGGGTAAACAAGAGCAAGTAGCAGTTTTACCAAATTCACGACATTGTGCATTAGCACCACATGGTGATGGTTGACATGGAAGAGATATATCGGGAACTTGTTCAACTAAAATTGCAATTGGTATTTAAAATAATAATAATAATAGTGAGTGGAAATTTTGTAGAATAAAATAAATCTTACATTGTAGAGGAGCGCACTGTACAAATGGATCTCCAGTAAAACCATTAACACATTTGCACATTGGAATATGGCTAATCGTTATACATTCTGTATTTTTGCCACATGAACCTAAACATGGATCTTTGCATTTCTGATTGATACAAGCTTGCGAATTCGGGCATTCATTGTTATTAATACATTCGGGTTTACATCTAGGTGGAATTCCAATAAATTCAGGAAGACAAGTACACGAGGGCTTATTGTTTATAACTTGACATACTGAATTTGAACCGCATGGTGATGGCTGACAAGGATTTATCGTAATTTCAGGCTCATTAGCTGCAATTAGGTAAATCTTATTATATGAATAATTCTAACGTATAATTAAATCAACTTTTTGAGAAACTCTTACATTGTGGTATGCATTGTACGAATGGATTTCCTGTGTACGATAATGGGCAACTACATATAGGATTATGATTTACAACGGAACATTGAGCAAATATTCCGCAAGTTCCTAAGCAAGGATCGATGCATTTCTGATTGCTGCAGGCTCTATTACGAGCACAATCAGAACTGACGACACATTCAGGTCTACAAGACGGTGGTGTTCCTTTGAAACCAACAATACATGTACAAACAGCTTGACCATTTGATAATCGGCAGTGGCTATTTGGCCCGCACGGAGAGGGATTACAGGGATCCGTGACTGTAGTTTCTAAATTAAAATTTTGATATAGGTTAATAGTAATAGAAAAAAAGATACTTATAATATATAAAAGATGTTATGTACACGATATATCTTTTTAATGAGCTAATTTATAATGTTGACGTTTTTAATATGTCCAAAATTATATTTTGTTTTAAATTATTGAAAATATTCGAACCTTGTATAGGAGAGCAAACAGTGAATGCATTTCCGGACATATTTCGCGGACAGCTACACATGGGGAGATGATTAATAACATTACAGTTTGCGTTAAAGGCACACACTTTTATACACGGATCCCGACACTTATGCTGAACACATGCTTTATCACGAGGGCAATCGTTATTAATAACACATTCAGGTCGACAACCAGAATATGGATTTCCAACATATTCTGGTAAACATTCGCAAATGCCTGCATTACATTGTGTGTTTGATCCGCATAAAATTTGATCACAACGATCTAATGGATGTGTAACTGGAAGAAAATATAAAATAAATATTAATAAATTATAAAATATTAATTTAAATTTTGAAGGCTTTTATACTTCTTGTAAAGTATTAATTACGTATAAAATATATTCTTTTAACTACATCTAGTATAACAAGGTAATTCTACTATATTTGGTATAAAATCGCGTTTGATGCCGTATATCGTAGATTATTTTATATATAATATCCATTAGAAGTATATATAATGATTAGTTTTTTGAAAATAAGTTGTTAAATTCTAAGGAACGTTTTATATGCTTACAGGGTTGTACTTTAACATAACAGTTGATGAAAGGATCGCCTGTATAACCTTCAGCGCAAGTACACATTGGTGTGTGATTTACAACTGTACAACGTGCAAGAAGACCACAAGATCCCGGACAAGGATCTTTACACTTTCCATTTATGCATGCTTTATTTGCAATACAATCTGAATTTATGGAACATTCAGAACGACAGTTAGGTGGTAATCCGACATAATTATCTATACAACTGCATACTGGCGTATTTTGTATTGGTTTGCAAATAGCATTTGGTCCACACGGCGATGGTATACACGGATCTTTAGGGTACTTATCTTCAGGTAAAGATGCTATAAGTAAATACAGTTTAATAAATAACTGCAATTCATTAAGTTACAACCAAGTTTTACAAAAGTAATAACATTTGATTATGAATGGAATTGTAATATATTATAGTTACACGATGTGTACAAATATGAAAATATAACGTAACTTACATGGAATTGCAAAACAATAAACGAATGGATCGCCTGTCATATCGATAGAACAACTACAGATTGGACTGTGATGAATAACTTTACATTGGGCATTGCGACCGCATATTCCAGGACATGGGTCTGTACATTTATTATTAATGCAGGCATGATTTGAACTGCATTCTGAATTTACTAAACATTCTGGTCTACAGTTTGGTGGACTTCCTATATACTGTGATAAACAAGAGCAAACAGCTTGGCCATTATTCTGTTGACACTGACTATTAGGGCCGCAGGGTGAAGGATCACATGGATTACGATGATCATCACTTACTGTGAATTATGCATTATATTATAACCATATCAATACTTTAAACTGTTTGAATAATAAATTTAACGATACATTCTAACATGAAACTTACGTTGAATTGTAATATAAATACAATTTGTATATGGATCACCAGAATAATGCAGAATGCAGGAACATATGGGTGAATGGTTCACAACTTGACAGTTTGTATTTGTTCCACAAATACCAGAACATGGATTTTGACATTTTAATCCGATACATGTCAAGTGCTCAGGACAGTCGGAATTGATAGTACATTCGGGACGACAACTCTCATAAGGATTACCTACATATTCAGGCAAACAAAAGCACGAAGCAATTTCATTTCGTTCTTTACATATTGCATTCACTCCGCAAGAAGATGATTGGCAGGATTGATTCGGATACAACGGTTCAACTACAAAAGAGATTTACGATTTACGAATATAATCAATAATTATAGTTAATCTTTTTAGAAAAGCGAAACTTACGTTGTTTCATAGTACATTGTATAAAAGGATCACCAGTATAACCATTATGACAAGTACACGTAGATACATGATTCACTACGTAACAATTGGCGTTTGTACCACAAGATCCTGGACATGGATCCACACATTTTTGGTTTATACATGCCAATTGATTGTTGCATTCGCTATTGCTAATACATTCAGGTTTACAATTTGGCGGTGAACCAATAAATTCTGGATTACAAGAACACGACGAAATATTATTTACGATTTTACATTGAGAATTAGGTCCACAAGGTGATGGTTGGCATGGATTTCTAGGTAGTTCTATTTCATCAGCTTTAAGAAGAAGAAACAGTTAAAATGTGCTTTCGATTCATTTTTTAAACTGTAAGCTGTTTATACTTACGTCTAGGTAAACAACGTATGAATGGATCACCAGTAAAAATAGGTGGACAGCTACATATTGGATTATGATTTATAACTTGACAACGTGCTGATATGCCACATGTACCGTGACAAGGATTTTTACATTTTAGGTTGATACAAGCTTCATTTAAGGGACAATCTGTGTTAATAATACATTCTGGTCGGCAAGCTGGAGGATTTCCAACATAGCCAAGAATGCAGGAACATACTGCTTGTCCATTAAAAACTTGGCATCGACTGTTTGGTCCACAAGGGGAAGGGTTGCAAGGTTCTATAATCGCTGGTTCTGGGAAGATAAACAATATATATATTATATGTATTTATCATATTAACTAAAATATACGATGACTGAAAAACCCAGCTAAATCGTTACAAATTTTATTTACCTTTAATGGGATAACAATTAGCAAATGCATTTCCTGACATTCCATCAGGGCAATTACACATAGGTGTGTGATTTATAACCACGCATTGCGCGTTTTTACCGCATGCTTCAAGACATGGGTTGTAACATTTATTACGAATACAGACTTTATCCAATGAACAATCCGGATTTTGTACACATTCTGGCCGACAGCCATAATAGGGATCACCTTGATAATCTGGCAGACACGTACAAGTGCCATCACGGCATAATGCATTTGGACCGCAAGGTAAAGAACTACAAGAATCTTCCACGGGTAATTCTATTAAGTAATTAAAGTAAAATATGAGATAATTAAAAAAAAGTTGAAAAACATTTATCGCATAGATAATATTACTTACGCGATGGTTGGGGGAAACAATTTGCAAATGGGTTTCCAGTGTAACCTTTGGGACATGTACAGATTGCCATGTGATTAATTACATGACATTGTGCTCCAATACCACAAGAACCCAAACATGGATCCGTACATTTTTGTCTTAAACAAGCTTTATCACTACTACATTCGGAATCAACAGTACATTCTGGTCGACAGTTTGGTGGATTACCAATGTAATTATCTAAACAAGTACACGTAGGTGATCCTATATATCCATTGTCACGACATACAGAAAATGGTCCACAAGGAGATGGAAGACATGGATTTACAATTTCTGGACGTTGTTCTAGCGGTGCTAAAATTTAGAGAAAATATTATATTTCTCATAAATTTGATATGTAATGTTTTTAGAAAAGGGATAAGATTATCTTATGATATAAAGCAATGTAAAAATTTGAATTTTATAATTTAAGATATTATGTTTGTATTGATAGATTTTTGTCACTGTAATACATAACTCTATCGCTATAATATATTTTATATTTTTAAAAACAATAAAAATATTTAAATGTTTGAAACGATTTAAATGAGGATTATATATTACTTACGTGATAGTTCAAAACATCTTACGAATGGATCACCAGTTAAAGCAGTATTGCAACTACAAATTGGACTATGATTAATTACTTCGCATCTTGCATTGATGCCACAAATTCCAGGACAAGGATCGGTGCATTTACGATTTTTACATGCGCGATTTGTTGCACAATCTGAACTAACTGTACATTCTGGTCGGCAAGTTGGTGGTGTTCCGATAAAGGTTGGTAAACAACTACACGTAACTTGTCCGTTTGTTATATGGCATTGACTATTAAGGCCACACGGTGATGGAATGCAAGGGTCAACTGGTCTCGCTGTACATTAATGTTGAACTGAATATCATGTATTTCATTAGACTCTTACTAAAATCATTTAGAAAACTTACATATTTCTTGTACGATACTACAATGGGTAAATGGATCACCAGTAAATCCATTTTGACACATGCACAAAGGTGCATGATTCACAACTTGGCAGATAGCATTATAACCACAAAAACCTGGACATGGATTTTGACATTTTGATTGAATGCATGCTCGATCTGAGGTACAATCTGAATTGATAGTGCATTCAGGACGACATCCCTCATAAGCATTGCCTGTATAATGTGGAATACACGAGCACGATCCGACTCCGTTCAAATCACGACAAACAGCATTAAATCCACAAGGGGATGGTACACAGGGTGTTGGTTTTTCAATCATATTTTCAATAGCTAAATACATATTTATATTTTCAATATCTAATTTTATAAGACTTTAAGCCATAGAAAAATGCTCACTATCATTATAGAAATAATATAGTTATGCCTAGTCATGCTATTTACTTACGACGCTTAATAATGCATTGTATAAATGGATCTCCTGTAAATCCGGCTGTGCATACGCACATAGGTGTATGGCTAATCACTCTGCATTCAGCATTGATACCACACAAACCAGGGCATGGATCACGACACTTTTGATTAATACAGGCTAAATTCGTAGAACATTCGCTATTACTGATACACTCCGGTTTACAATTTGGTGGCGATCCAATGTATTCTGGTAAACAAGTGCACGATGGAGAATCATTTATAACACGACATAGACTACTCGGACCACACGGCGACGGTTCGCAAAGGTTAACGAAAACTGGTTCTTTTTCTATTGAAAAGAAATTTTTATACATGTAGAGAATACGACAGTACTATAATAAATAGTACTATAATATATTTACTATCATATATTATGATTATAATACTTTTTCATTTACGATAATGAATCTATTTCACATTAAAATATAACATGACTAATTACTTACGTATTGGAATACACATGGTAAATGGATTTCCTGTTAATTCTGTGTCACATGTACAAATCGGATTATGATTGACTACGACACATTGAGCTCTTATACCGCAAGTTCCAGGGCAAGGGTCGATACATTTTTGATTACTGCAAGCCATATTTAAAGGACAATCTGAACTAATAATGCATTCAGGTCTACAATTTGGAGGGATATCTAAATATCCAGGAATACAAGAGCATACAGCTTGTTCATTAATTTTTCTGCACTGACTATTGGGTCCACATGGTGAAGGATTACATGGGTCTTTAGAAACAGTTTCTATAGAAACAAAAATATAAGTTAATATCTCATTGAGTTATAAATTACTTAATTAATACTAATTTTGAATCTCAGATGTTTACGCGACATTATTTATACTTATTTATAAATTTTTAAAGCATACCTTCTGCCGGGGAACATACGACGAACGCATTGCCAGACATTCCAGAAGGACAAGTGCAAACTGGAATGTGATTTATTACAGAACATAATGCGTTCTTACCACATATTCCAATACATGGGTTTTTACATTCATTTTTAATACATGCTTTATCTCTAGGGCAATCTAGATTTAAAACACATTCTGGGCGGCAACCTAAATATGCATCTCCTTGATATTTTTGCAAACATTTACATGTCTCATTTAGACACTGTGTATTCGCACCACAAATCGAACACGGATCTGGTCTATCCATTTCAACTATTAATAAATTAAAGATATTATTATAATTATATTTATGTATCTAATTATTCTAAGTGCATTTATTGTAAAATTCTTCAATTTAATTATTTTATATATTTTATCATACCTATCATAGTTTGTGGAGTACATTTATCATATGGATCACCATTAAATCCCTCTGGACAAGCGCATATTGGCATATGATTAATAATAGAACATTTGGCAGATACCGCACATAAACCTGCACAAGGATCTTGACACTTCTTTTGAATACATGCTTGATTGCTTAGACAGTCTGAATTGATTATACACTCTGGCCTACAATGTGGCGGTGCTCCTATATAATTAGGTAAACAAGCACATGATGCTTGTCCGTTAATGTCACGGCATTCTGAATACGGACCACATGGTGATGGCATACAAGGATTAGCGTAAAATGATACAGGTTCGATTGGCTTCTCTGCTATAGATAATTTAGTAATATCATAATGCAATTATGTTTGTCTCAGAAATATTGTTAATCAGATAATTTATGTAACACATATTATATGCAAAATCTTACTTGGTATAATGAAACATGTAACAAGAGGATCGCCGGTAAAGCCTGGTTGACACGAGCATATAGCTTTATGGTTTATTACTTTACATATAATATTAGATCCGCACGAACCAGGACAAGGGTCTTTACATTTCTTATTGATACATGCCAAATTGGAAGAACACTCTGCATTAACAATACATTCTGGTCGACAACCTGGCGGGCTACCACTAAATTCAGGTAAACAAGAGCAGACGGATTGTCCATTTACAGCATGACATTGACTATTTGGACCACACGGTGAAGGTTTGCAGGGATGACTAATTGCTTCATCAATATCTGAAATGTGTACGATGAAATTTTATAAATGAAATAATTTAAATAATTAATATATAAAAAGCAAATGTATAAATTTGTATATGTATATATTTAAATAATTTCGTTGCATGCATATACATATTGCGAACATTTCTCATACCTATTTCCATAGGCCTACAATAAATAAAAGGATTTCCTGTATGTCTTATGTAACAATTACACACTGGCAAGTGATTAATTACGTGGCATTCGGCATTGCGCCCGCATATTCCTGGGCATGGATCTTTACATTTAGAATTTACACATGCTTTGTTTGCAGGGCAATCTGAGTTTAATATACATTCTGGCCTACATCCATCATATGGGTTACCAATATAATCAGGAATACAACTACAGGAGCCTGCGTTATTAAGTTCTTTACATATGGCATTTGAGCCACAAGGAGATGGATTACAAGGTTCTGGCGAAGGAAGTTGAGTTTCTGAAAATTTAGAATTAATTAGAAATAATTTTAATTTTAATCTTAATTTGCAGAATATTCATGTATTCATATTGCTAAATTAAGAGCCATTAAGAAACACTTACGTTCTCTGAAGAAACATTGAGTGAAGGGGTCACCGGTATAATCAGTCAAACAAGTACACATTGGTGTATGGCTTATAACATGACAATTTGCATTGGCACCACAAGAACCGATGCATGGGTCTGTGCATTTTTGATTTATACAAGCTAATTGAGCAGAACATTCATTATTATTGATACATTCTGGTTTACAGTTCGGTGGGATTCCAAAGAATTCGGGTAAACATGAACACGATGGTGAATTGTTAATTACTTGGCACTGAGAATTAGGGCCACAAGGCGTGGGTTGACACGGATCTTTTGTCGGTTCTTCCACTAAAAATGAAGAATATTTTTATCGATTTAATATACATCGAAATTCGTTTTAAATATTTAAGATTAATAATATTTTAATTCTTCATTACTTTTAATTTTCATTTCTAATGTTATACATTTTAAATACGAAAATTTTAATACGTTTAATACTTTATGCTTCTTACGTAATGGTGTGCATTGAATGAAAGGGTCGCCTGTATATTGCAATGGACAGCTACAAATTGGATTATGGTTCACAACATTACACTGAGCTCGTATTCCACAAGTTCCTGGACAAGGATTTGTACATTTCTGGTTGCTACAAGCTTCATCTTGTGAACAATCTGTACTAACTATGCATTCGGGTCTACAAGTAGGAGGGCTTCCAATATATCCTTTAACACAGGAACATACTGCTTGTCCGTTTATTTCACGGCAATCACTATTGGGTCCGCAAGGTGTTGGTCTACATGTATTAATAGGCAGTATATCTAGTAATAAAAAAAAAAA
>JAITYT010001658.1:148636-162942 GCA_025433975.1 Liostenogaster flavolineata
GCATTGACTAAATGGATCACCCGTATAACCCTCTAAGCAAGAACATATTGGAATATGATTGAATGTAGTGCATTGGGTATTAATCCCACAAGATCCTAGACAAGGATCTCTACACTTTTCTTGTATACAAGCTCTGTCACTCAAGCATTCTGAATTGATTGTACATTCAGGTCTACAATGAGGAGGACTGCCAAAATAATTTGGTAAGCATGTACACGCTGGATTTTCATCAATGCGCTGACACAAAGCATTAGGACCACATGGAGATGGAAGGCATGGATCCCTTTCGATAATAGGCGTTATGATTTCTGGGACTACGATATAAATATTGATTTAAAATAATTGATAAAAGTGGATGTCTAAATACAATAACATATGTGTCCATACACGATATTATGTACTGTATTTCGTACCGTTTATGTAGAAGCATGCAGTGAATGGATCTCCAGTATATCCATTTTTACAGAAACATATTGGGCTGTGGTTAATTATTTTACAATTCGTATTACTACCACAAGGATCTGGACAAGGATCTATACATTTTTGATTGACACAAGCTAAATGAAGAGGGCATTCTGCGCTACCAACACATTCAGGTCGGCATGTTGGTGGAAGGCCAACATACGTTGGTAAACAGGAACAAATTGCTTGGCCATTGTTCACGCGACATTCACTATTTGATCCACATGGTGAAGGATTGCATGGATTATCTCTTATGTTTTCTTCTGTAAGGTGATTATGTTAATCAATATAAATAGCTTTGATAAGCATGACGGAATTATAATAATGCAGATTAGATTTCAAAAATTCTTACGAATTGATAAAATTGGATTACAGTTGCGGAATGGATCTCCTGTGTATCCTTCTAAACAACTACAAATTGGTAGATGATTAACGACCTGACAGACTGCATTTTTAGAACACGCGCCGAGACATGGATTTTGACATTTTGATTTTATGCATGCACGATTTGCAGAACAATCTGTATTTATAACACACTCAGGCTTACAACCTTCGTATGGATTGCCTATGTAATCGGATAAACATGAGCAGGAACCTGCCTCTCTTAATTCTTTACATACAGCATTTGCACCACAAGGTGTGGGCGTACAAGGTGTTGGTATTTGATCATTTACTAAAAAAAAATATAAAACATATACAAAAATCATCTTAATAATTTCATACTTTACTAAATATATAATTTAATATAAAAATAATTTATTACTTTTTCAATTATAATAGAAATCTATAAAATTATGAATAATTGATACTATGACATATGATATGATTTTAAATCATAGAATATTTTACATGATATATCTATTACATATAACTTTAAATAAATGTAATTATCAAAAAGATATCAAATAAAATATATGCTTAGTTAATATATTAAATTATTATATATTGTATTATAGTAGAAAAAAATAAAAATAAAACTTCAACCAAATTTCTAATTTTGTTATATGGTACTCTGAACATTTATTCGATAAAAAACAAAAAACTCACTTTCAAGTAATATGCACGAAGTAAATGGATCTCCTGTAAATTTCGTATTACATAGGCACGTTGGTGTATGACCATAAACAAAACATTTAGCATTAATTCCACATAGACCAGGACAGGGATCTCTACATTTTTTGTTGATACAAGTTAGATGATTTGAGCAGTCGCTATTGCTTACGCATTCTGGTCGACAATTAGGTGGTGTTCCTATAAACTCAGGCAGACAAGAACACGAAGGTGTATGATTTATAACTTCACATTGAGCGTTTAAACCACATGGCGATGGATAGCATGGATTAATTAATTCCAAAGGCACTTTCACTGTGAAAAATATCGTGCTCATTATTTATCTTTAAAATTGTAATCGATCAAAAACATATCGTTATGATCGATGCTTACTTATTGGTGTACACGCTATAAATGGATTTCCAGTATAGCCTTGACGGCAACTGCAAATGGGATTATGATTTTTAACTAAGCATTCGGTTTTTAAACCACAAGATCCTAAGCACGGATCTCTGCACTTCTGATTGATACATGCTTTGTTTTGTTTACAATCAGAACTAAGGATACATTCTGGACGGCATGTTGGTGGATTACCAATATAATTTTCTATACATTTGCATACTGCTACACCATTTATTTCTTGACAGTGACTATTTGGTCCACATGGAGATGGTGAACAAGGATGATTTGCTGTCGTATCTAATAATAAGTCGTTTTCAAATTTCAGATAACATTCAGTAAGTTGTGTATTATACAAAATCTATAAATATATATATAATCGTCATACCCTTTTGTTCAAGACAAAATATGAAAGCATTGCCAGTAGTTCCTATTGGGCAACTGCACATTGGAACATGATTGATTACTAGGCACTGTGCATTCTGTCCGCATGTTCCTGTACATGGATCACTGCACTTGTTACGGATACATGCTTTTCCACGAGTGCAATCAGTATTTATTGTGCATTCTGGACGACAACCAATATTTGGATTTCCTTGATATTCGGGTATACATGTGCATGTACCATTTAGGCAATTTGCATTCGAACCACAAGGT
This sequence comes from Liostenogaster flavolineata, assembly GCA_025433975.1. Taxonomy (NCBI): domain Eukaryota; kingdom Metazoa; phylum Arthropoda; class Insecta; order Hymenoptera; family Vespidae; genus Liostenogaster; species Liostenogaster flavolineata. The sequence goes on from JAITYT010001658.1 coordinate 151,205, forward strand.
GATGGATTACATAAATCAAAAACAACTTCTTCAACTGCATAACAGTATAAAAGTTAAGTGAATACAATCATTCTACGTAATAAAAATTTTACAAAAATATAAGATAATTTCAACAAAACTTTTAATAAAAAATTTGATAGTCCAGTCGTTGAGTAAAATTATTATTCTTAACACGATAATGTAATCAAAAATTAATTAAAAATAAAAAATGACTAATAAAATATTGATTCTTACACAAAGGTGTTTTCAAAATGCAGCTTGTAAAGGGATCACCCGTATATCCTTCATGGCAAGCACAGCTTGGTAAATGATTGATTACTGTACATTTTGCATTGATTCCACATGACCCTGGGCATGGATCAGAACATTTTTCACGTATACAGGCAAGATTTCCTGGGCACTCTGAATTTATCGTGCATTCTGGTCTACAATTTGGTGGAGTACCAATATATGTCGATAAACATGAGCAAGATGGATTGCCTTTGATAGAGCGGCACTCAGAGTATGGTCCACATGGCGATGGAAGACATGGATTATATTGAGTGTGCATTTGAGGCACCAATGAAGGACCTGATTATTCAATTAAATATATTTTGCATTTTAAATTGGAATTAATTTTTTAAATGTACTAATTAATTGAAGTTTTAAAGAAAAGTATTTTCATAATGAATTTATGCAAAAGAAATGACTGGATATTTTATTAAATTGTAATTTTGCTCGAGTTTTATTACAATCAATACTAACGTGGAAGTAGGAAGCAGAATGTGAATGCGTCTCCTGTATATCCTGTTTTACAAGAACATATTGGACTATGATTAATGACTTTGCATAATGCATTGATTCCGCATGGATCTGGACATGGATCTAGACATTTTTTATTAATGCAAGCACGATTTTGTGCACATTCTGCGCTTACAAGACATTCTGGTCTGCACTCAGGAGGAGAACCAAGATATTCCGGCAAACAAGAGCATATTGCTTGTCCATTTTTTTCCTGACATATACTGTTTGGGCCACATGAAGATGGCTCACATGGATTAAGTGTACTTGGCAAGGATGCTTGTAAAGAATATAAATATTTATTAAAATATCATAAGTAAAAGTTTTCATTTTAAAATAACCGTATGCATATAATGGTCATTTGTAATTCGAAGCTAAATTAAATAAATCATTAAATCTGTATTAAAGTTTGTAATTTTTAATTATAGATTTAATTAAGTTAAATGCAATTTTATTTCATTAAAGAAATTTATAGATGTAAAAAACAAAAACATTTTTTTGGATATTCCTCTAGTAATTACTACTTAATATTATATAATTACCTATAATTGGTATTTCACGGCAATATTGGAATGGATCTCCAGTAAATTGTGGTACACATGTACATGTTGCTATGTGATTTACAACTTGACAAATTGCATTTTGACCACATACACCAGGGCAAGGGTCCACGCATTTTGATCGAATGCATGTTTTACTTGGAATACAATCTGAATTTAGAACACACTCAGGACGGCAACTTTCGTATGGATTGCCAATGTAACCAGTCAAACAAGTACAAGAACCTACACCATTTTTCTCTTTGCAAATTGCGTTTGCTCCACATGGAGATGGCACACACGGTTGTGGCATGTACATTGGAATAACTATAAAAGTGCGATTATATTTAACAGTTTCATTAATTCTCTATATATAGAAAACAAATTAATAATTTCATCTATACTGTCTAGATCGAAGCAATATAAATTGTTTTATTATGAATTGCAAATATAATTTGTAATTAATTAAAATTAATCAGTTAAATGGAAATAGATATATTAGAATTTTTCGAAAAATTGGATATAGGCTATTATAAAAAAAAGAAATGATTCTTACATTGCTCTATGATACATTGTGTGAAGGGATCTCCGGTGTAACCGACATTGCAAGTACACATAGGTGTATGAAATACTGCACGACATTCAGTATGTGATCCACAAGATCCTGGACACGGATCTCTGCATTTTTGATTAATGCATGCAAGATTATTGGCACATTCGTCATTGCTTATACATTCTGGTTTACAATTTGGAGGTATTCCAATAAATTGAGGCAAGCATGAACATGAAGGAGAGTTATTAATTACTTGGCATTGCGCGTTCGAACCGCATGGAGATGGTTTACATAAATTTGTCTGTATAATCGGTGTTTCAGCTGAAATATAGTGGTTTCTTTTTACTTAAAATTAATTACAAGCAATATCCTAAAACTTCGTCTAAATATAACTTATTGTTAGTAATGTCAAGAAGTACGTATTTTTTTAAACGAAGTTTTTTTTGTAGACCCAATAAAAATATCTCGTTAAAATATTTACGAACACAACAAAAGCCAGATGACATGTAAAATGTATATTTATAAATTTTCTTTAGAAGAATTTGCTTGATAAATTGCAGATCTACGATGATATAGTAAGAATAATAACTTACGCATCGGTATACATCTAACAAATGGATCACCAGTCAAATTTTCTGGACAACTACATATTGGATTATGATTAATAATTTGACAAATAGCTTTGATTCCACATGTTCCTAAACAAGGATTGCTGCATTTTTGATTAATGCATGCTTCAGTTGGTCTACAGTCTGTACTCACTATACACTCTGGTCTACAATTTGGTGGAACTCCCAAAAATCCAGAAATGCATGTACAAACAGGTTGTGTATTAATTTCTACACACCGACTGTTGGGACCGCAAGGTGTCGGATTACAAGAATTTGTTACAACAGGATCTATTTGAAATGAAATATTTTTAAATAATTGAATTGAATTTAATAAATAATTATATGCATCGAATAAAATTATACCTCTGAATAGAGAACATGATATAAATGCATTTCCCGTCATGCCCACAGGACAAGTACACATCGGCACATGATTATAAACAGTACAAAGTGCATTCTGTCCACATATATCAATGCAAGGATTAATGCATTTATTCCGTAGGCATGCTCGATCGAATGGGCAATCAGTATTAAGAACGCATTCGGGCTTGCAACCGATATAAGGATTTCCTGTATACTTAGCTAAACATTTGCACTCGCCATTGTTACATTCAGTATTTGAACCACATGGCGAGGGATTACATGGATCGTTTTGCACTATTTCAAAAGCTGGAGGAAAATAGATATTAAATTAAAATAAAGCAATGTTAATATAAAATATTTAACTAAGGAGATGTTTCTTACGTGGTGTTGGATTTGGAAAACAGTTACTAAAAGGATCTCCAGTATAATCATTAGGACATGTACATATTGGAATATGATCGAAAACGGAACAACGAGCTAATGAACCACAAGATCCAGGACAAGGATCTATACATTTATCTTTAATACATGCTTTATCACTTAAACAATCTGAATTTATTATGCATTCTGGTCTGCAATTAGGTGGACTTCCAAAATATCTAGGTAAGCAAGAACAAGATGGGCCACCATTGATATTTCGACATTCAGAATATGGACCACAAGGTGATGGCATACACGGATTTATTAAAGCAATCATTGGTGTCGGAGCTGAAAAATGTTTTTAATTTATAAATAAATGCAAAAAATGAAAGAACATTTTAAACTATTCAATATTATTTGAAAAATATATATTCTTTAATTCGTGAACACTTACTTGAAGTAATAAAACATCTTGTAAATGGATCACCGGTGTAAGAATTTTTACATGAACATATGGGACTGTGATTAATAACAGCACAGTTAGAATTTTGACCACACGGTTGTGGACAAGGATTTACACATTTTTGATTCACACATGCCCTATTTAACGGACATTCAGCACTTGTTACGCATTCTGGACGGCATAACGGGGGATTTCCTACGTATTCAGGAAGACAACTACACACAATATTGCCCGCAATAATACGGCATTGACTATTTGGACCACATGGTGATGGATTGCAAGAATTAGTATTTTCATTATCTGCAAATATCAATTTATATAAAGCTTGCAATTTATAAATACTATCAAAAAATAAAAGTATTTTTGGCAGTTTAGCAATTATAATTTATATTTGAAAATAAATTATGTAAACTTTAAGTTCAATTTTAATGCAGTTTTTGAATAGTGAAACTTTTATATAATATTTAAATAATAGATATAACTACTAAACACTCTCTTTTTACAAATATATAGTATAATTATTTAATATATGAAAAGAAAAATATTTTACCAAGTGCTACAATAGGCTGACAGTAACGGAATGGATCACCAGAAAATCCAGAAATACAAGTGCAAACCGATAGATGATTTATAACTTGACATTCAGCATTTGGACCACATGTTCCAGGGCATGGATTTTGACATTTGGATCTTATACAAGCGAGATTTGATGGACAATCAGAACTAACGACGCATTCTGGTCGACATCCTTCGTAAGGATTTCCTATATAATCTGGTAAGCATGCACATGAACCGACACCATTTTGTTCTTTGCAAACGGTATTTGACCCACAAGGTGATGGTGTGCAAGGAAAAACAGGTGTTTCTAAAGAAGAAAAGATACATGTTTTGTTTGGAAATAAAATAGTGACATTTTATGAAAAAAAATCTGTCAATTTCTTACGTTTTTGTAAATTACAAAGAATAAAAGGATCTCCAGTATAACCACTGGAACAAGCACACATAGGTGTATGGCTCACAACCCGACATTCTGCGTTTATCCCACAAGAGTTAATACAAGGATCTTTGCATTTTTGATTTATGCAAGCTAACTCATTCGAGCATTCGCTATTACTAATGCACTCAGGCCGACAATTCGGAGGCGAGTCTCTAAATTCTGGCATACAGGAACATAATGATGCATTATTCACTATTTGACATAAAGAGTTTGGACCACATGGAGATGGTTTGCATGGATCTATGACAATAGGTGCTATGTGTGCTAAAAAATAATTTAAATTATAAAAATGATTATAATAATAATAAATAAGTATTTTTGAGTATGTCAACAAATCTTTGTGAAAATGTTTTCGTGATAACATAATTTCGATATAAAATAATATGAATTAGATATTAGATCAATTTTAATAGTTATTAATTTGTAAAATCACGAATAATTGTCATATTTAATTAGAAAACATTTAAACAATTTTCTCAATCTAAGTAAAAAGATTTAAAAAATATATATTATATATTTACTTATTGGCTCGCATTTCACAAATGGATCACCAGAAAATTCAGGGATACAACTACATATAGGATTATGATTTATGACATGGCATTGCGTACGAAGTCCACAAGTTCCTATGCAAGGATTGATACATTTTAAGTTATTGCAGGCTCTATCTTTATCACAGTCTGAACTAACAATGCATTCCGGTCTACAAGACGGCGGACTTCCTAAATATCCAGGAATGCAGGAACATACAGCTTGCCCATTTATGACACGACATTGACTATTTGAACCACACGGTGATGGATCACAGGGTGTAGTAAGTGCTACGGGTTCTGTGTGTGAAAGACAATAATAGTGTACAATTATAATATAATAATTGTAATATAAATAAAATTATATTATAAATTATAATACAAATGTAAATAGAATATCAATGTAATTATCGATTTGTGGACATGGTAAATTAGAATTAAAAGATAGAAGAAAAATAAAATAAAAATAAAATAGAAGAAAATACCTTCGATATGGGAACAAGATACAAATGCATTTCCACTTGTACCAATTGCACAACTACACATAGGAATGTGATTGAAAACATTGCAAATTGCATTTCGTCCACAAGTATTTAGGCAAGGATCAATGCATTTGTTGCGTACACACGCTTTGTTAAGAGGACAGTCTGAGTTAAGAATACATTCGGGTCTACAGCCAATGTAAGGATCACCATTATATTCAGGAAGACATGAGCATAAACCATCTGTACAAACTGCATTTGATCCACAGTGTACATTGTTACACTTATTTTCAGAGGGTAATTCGGAAGCTAAATGAGTAGAAGATCAAATATAAGAAAAATATTCAAATAATAGTGAAAACAGTTAAATACTTCACTAGGATTCGAAGAAAAGTACTATAAGCGCGACATTTTTACAATTGTAAACTATATTTATATTATTACTTAAATTTAGAAAACAATTTAGAAGAAAATAAAAAATTAAAACAATGGAAGCATATTACTTGTATCATTATAAACATATATATCTCTATATGTTTATATGTTTATAATTTCATGAAAAATGATATACTTAAAATTTAAACATCTTTTTTGATAAAACAGATATTAAATAAAAATTACTTTTATAATTACTTCAATTCAGAATCCTTAATATAAAAAGATATATAATAATTCTTACAAACAATAGGTTTTAAATAGCAACTTGTAAATGGGTCACCCGTAAAACCATTTAAACATGTACAAGCTGGTACATGATTGAAAACGTTACATTGTGCGGAAATTCCACATAATCCAAGACATGGATCTTTGCATTTTTCTCTTATACAAGCTTTATCAAGAGAACAATCTGAATGTACAGTGCACTCCGGTCGGCAATTAGGTGGACTACCAATATAATTTCGTAAACAGGAACATACGGGTGCACCACCAATATCACGACATTCAGAGTATTGGCCACAGGGCGAGGGAACACATGGATTTAAAACAGGTACTGAGGTATAAATAGATTCTGAAATAGATAAATAAGAGTGTAAAATTCACGTCGTAAAAGTAAATTTATCTATAATATAACTAAATTTATGTTAATCAAATTTAATGTATGGACTGCAAGTAAAATTTTATATGAAGTATATCGAAAATATTAGTTTAGAGATAAATTTAAAGAAAATTATCTAATTTAATAAGTGGCTTAATAAAATAATAGACTTGTTTCTAATTGAATTAAACGATGAAAAAACCAAGAAAAATAAAGATATATTATAAATACTATTGTATAAGTTATTATTTCATTCATTTTTATCTTGTTAGCTCTATTGTATTGTCTTACGTGGCATCAAGAAGCAACGCGTGAATGGATCTCCAGTAAACGATGGTTTGCATACACATATAGGGCTATGATGGACGACGTTGCAATCAGTATTTAAACCACAAAGTCCAGGACACGGATCAACACATTTTTGGCTAATACATGCACGATTGAAAGAACATTCAGAACTTGTTACGCATTCGGGTCGACATCTTGGAGGACTACTAATGAATCCGGACAAGCATGAACAAACAGCTTGTGAATTAATGACTTTGCATTGACTATTTGGGCCACAAGGAGATGGCAAACATGGTTCATTCAATACTTCTTGAACGTCTATAGAAAAATATTGTTATAAAATAGTTATTGGGTTATTCAAAACAATATTATATACCAAAGATATAACATTTTTACCAAATTGTGTAATTTGATTGCAATACTGATAAGGTAAACCAGTAAACCCAGTAAGACAAGAACAGATCGGCAAGTGATTATTAATTTGACATTCGGCATTCATTCCACAAGCGCCAGTACAAGGATTCTGGCATTTAGATCGAATACAAGCAAAAGTTGGAGGGCAATCAGAATTTACGATACACTCAGGTCGACAGCCATCATAAGGGTTACCAATATAGTTAGGCAAACACGTACAAGAACCTGCACCTGATTGTTCTTTACAAATGGCATTCGAACCACACGGAGATGGCACACAAGGTGTAGGTTTAATTGGCTGTACATAGACTAAAACAGAACATTAAATATTTTACGTGCTCTTCGTTCAAATTTTTTTTGAGAGACTTTGTTCTTACTTTCTTTTTCAATGCACTGGGTAAATGGGTCTCCTGTATATCTATTGAGGCACACACATGTAGGCGTATGACTTATAACATGGCATTCTGTATTTGCACCACATAATCCAGAGCATGGATTAGTGCATTTTAAATTTATACATGCTAAATGATTGGCACATTCGCTGTTACTGATACATTCCGGTTTACAATTTGGTGGTATTCCAACAAATTCTGGTAAACACGAACACGAAGGAGAACCGTTAATAATTTGGCAAAGAGCATTAGATCCACATGGTGAGGGATGGCACAAATTTAAAGGAACTGTTTGTTCATTTACTGTAATAAAAATAAATAATTTGGAGCATTCGTGTTAATTGACAAAAAATTAATTATTTATAATATCGCAACTTATAAGTTTGCGATTAATCAAGAAGAATATACAGCCTTACGTATCGGTTCACATTTTATGAAAGGATCTCCACTAAAACCATTTGGACAACTACATATAGGATTATGATTTATCATCTGACATATTGCTCTTATTCCACACGTTCCGGGACATGGATTTATGCATTTCTGATTATTGCAAGCTCGGTCTTTTGTGCAGTCTGAACTAACTATACATTCAGGTCTACAAGAAGGAGGTATTCCGATATACGTGACAACACACGAACAGACTGGTTGTTGGTTAACAATGCGACATTGACTGTTTGGCCCACATGGAGAGGGATTACATGGATTTTCGGGCCCTGCAATTAATTATATTGCACTTCATTATAAATAAAATATACGATTTTTAAATCTGTTTAAATAAATTTTACCTTTTATAGGATTGCAAGATATAAATGCGTTTCCAGTCATTCTAGGGAGGCAATTACAAATGGGTATATGATTGTAAACGCTACATTCTGTGTTCTGACCACAAATATTAATACAAGGGTCAACACATTTATTTCGAATGCAGGCTCTATTTAAAGAACAATCTGTATTGATAATGCATTCAGGTTTACAGCTTGTGTAAGGATCTCCTTGGTAATCCAATAAACAAGTGCAACTACTATTCGTGCATCTTGCATTTAATCCACAAGGAGATGAAGAACAAGGGTCGATTATTGGCTCTATTTCGGTAGCTGGGAAGAAATATTCGATTAAAATATTTCTTCATTTATCATTAGTCTAATTATGATCAATTGCTTACGTTTTGGATAACATTTAACGAAAGGATCCCCAGTATAATGACTTGGACACGAACAAGATGGTACGTGGTTAATTACATTACAATTGGCTGATATTCCGCAAGAACCGGAACAAGGATTACGACATCGCTCATTTATGCAAGCATTATCACTAGAACAATCTGAATGAACAGTACATTCTGGCCTGCAGTTTGGTGGGCTACCAATATAGGATGGGAAACAAGAACACGAAGGAATGCCATTGACATTACGACATTGTGCATACGGCCCGCATGGTGTAGGTATACATGGATTTTGAGGTAAAGCAACATCCGAATACGGTTCTACAATAAAAAGTTAATTTTAAGAAATAGTATGTATGTAAATATGTTACGAAGTATAGATTAATTATATGTACATATATTTCATATAGCACATATATTAAATTTGATGTTAATTTTCTTGTTTTACTAGATAAATATTTTATTTATTAATGATTTATTAAAATAGTTAAATTTGTAAATCATATATGTGAAAGTGTATCTTACTTGGTATTAAAAAGCATTTACTGAAAGGATCTCCTGTATATCCTTGCTGGCAAATGCAAATGGGACTGTGATTTAAAACTTTACATTCTGTGTTTTGACCGCACGGTTCAGGACAAGGATTTACACATTTTTGATTGAAACAAGCTCGATTAGAAGAGCATTCTGAACTTGTCACACACTCTGGTCGACATCCAGGAGGACTTCCAATATATCCTTGTATACACGTGCAAACCGCTTGGTTGTTTAATGTACGACAATTACTATTTGGGCCACATGGAGATGGGTTACATGGGTCTTCCTTAGTTAACTCTGTCGAGATAATAATAATAAATAGAGAATTATATAGAAAAAATTAAACTATAAGTTTCTAGACTTTTTCCTGCTTAATAATATATATTATTATTTTATACTATATATATATAATTCGAGAAGTTCCAATTTTTTATTTAAATTGATATTCTATTAAAAATTTAATAACGTTAAAATATATTGAAAATTGCAATTTTATTTCTGTAAAATTTTGATAAACTGTTATATATGATATTATTACAAGTGATTTCGTAATGAAAAATTGCGGGAATATAAATTAAATTATATAAAGTTGACATTGAAAAATTTCATAAATTGGAGGAAGCTATTACCATGTTGTTGAATTGATGTGCAGTATTGGAATGGATCCCCAGTATATTCAAATAGGCAAATACATACAGGAAGATGATTGATTATTTGACACATTGCATTTTGTCCACATGTGCCGGGACAGGGGTTTTGACATTTTGATCGAATACAAGCAAGATTTGATGTACAATCAGAATTAACGATACATTCTGGACGACATCCTTCATAAGGATTTCCAACATAATCTTCTAAGCATGTACAGGATCCGACTCCGTTTTGCTCTTTACATATAGCATTTGAACCACATGGCGATGGATAGCAGGGAGAAGTGTTTTCAATTGGAATTGCTGTATATATATTTTCAAGTACCCTTCATTAGTACATAGTTTTCGAAAATATGTTTCGGAAAATAATGAAAGGAAAAATCTAATATAAAAAAAATATATTTCTACCATGTTTGTATTATATAGTAAATGAAGATTTGATGTAGTTATAAATTAATAAAATACTAAAGAAGAGACTATTATGTTTTTAACATTAAAGTAGATACATAAAATTGCTTACGTTGTTCGAAAATACACTGGGTAAAAGGATCTCCTGTATAACCGTTAAGACAAATGCATACGGGTGTATGACTTACAACGCGACATTCAGTGTTTAAACCACAAGAGCCAGAACAAGGGTCCTTACACTTCTGATTTATACATGCGAGATGAGTTGCACATTCATTGTTACTGACACATTGTGGTCTGCAATTTGGTGGTGATCCAACAAATTCAGAAATACATGAACAAGAAGGTAAACTTTTTATAATCTGACACTGTGCATTAGGACCACATGGAGATGGTTGACACGGATTAATAGGCATTATTGGTGTTTCGGCTGTCAAATAATTAAATTTCTTTAATGTAGATAATTAATATTATCAAATGCAATATATGTAGACATATTTTTTAACACAAATATTTTCAAAAAATTAAGATCAACTTATTAATTTGCTTAATACGTTAGATCTACATTCTGCATATATTTGCAGTTTACTATATAACCATTTTTTACTACTCGATAATGAATTTGATGTTCTATACATCAATAACACACAAAATAATTAAGATTTAGAAACTACTTTTGCTTGCAATGTGTAAAAATAGGTAAAATAGCAAAAAATAATAGCAATGAAGTCTATAAAAAATAATTCTTACTGATAAGATTGCATCTTGTAAAGGGATCTCCAGTATGACTTGAAATACAACTACAAATGGGATTATGATTGACAACTTGGCATTCAGTTTTTAAACCACAAGCACCAAGACAGGGATTTATACATTTCTGATTGCTGCAAGCTAGATTAGGGAGGCAATCAGAGCTTACAATACATTCAGGTCTACAAAATGGTGGACTTCCTAAATAGCCTCGAATACAGGAACATATTGCTTGCTCATTTATAACACGACACTGACTGTTAGGTCCACAAGGTGAAGGTTTACAAGGATCCGTTATAGGCTCTATGAATAATATTTATAAATGTCAAAAAATTTTCATAATACGTACTTAACTCGATTTAAGTACGCTCTCTCGCTCTCTCGCTCTCTCTCTCTCTCTCTCTCTCTCTCTCTCTCTCT
>JAITYT010001658.1:164507-186909 GCA_025433975.1 Liostenogaster flavolineata
CTTGTTTTAACCTGATAATAATTATAGTACTGATGAAATCAATTTAAAAACATTCAAAAATATTCATAATTTTTATGATACGCTTTCAAGCAATGCTTTATAATGTTCTTACTTGACATCGGGAAACATTTTGTGAACGGGTCACCAGTGAAATCCACTTTACAAGCACAAATAGGACTGTGATTTACAACTCTACATATTGTATCAATGCCACAAGGTCCGGGGCAAGGTTTAATGCATTTTTGATTAACACACGCTTCATTGAAAGGACATTCTGAACTTAGAACGCATTCGGGTCGACATTCTGGTGGGTTACCAATATATTCAGGCAAGCATGAGCATACAGGTTGATTGTTTATTATTCGGCACTGACTATTGGGTCCACAAGGTGAAGGATTGCAAGGTTCTTTTGTAGTGATAGCTAAAAATCATTAAATTTGTTTTAAAAAGAAGGGTGTTAGTATTGGCCAGCAGAAATACAAAATATTGTAAAAATTATACTACTCGTAACATCTTCCAAACAATATTTTAATTTCTGAATGACGAAAATATATAATTATTGTCAAAACTTGTATTAGTATCATATTTTTCAAAAAGAAATTCGAATTGTATCGAAAATATCGATAATGATCTTTGCAATTTAATGCAATTTTTTAATAGACTTACAGAGTTGTGGTTGAGGATGACAGTAATGGTAAGGATTTCCTGTAAATCCAAGTAAGCAAATACAACTTGGTAAATGATTTATGACACTACATTCAGTATTTTGACCACACGTCCCAGGGCAAGGATCCTGACATTTTGCCCTTATACATGCAAAACTTGAAATACAATCGGAATTTACAGTGCATTCAGGCCGACATCCTTCGTAAGGATTTCCAAGATAATCTGATATACAAGAGCAAGATCCTACACCGTTTTGTTCTTTACATATTGCATTTGGACCACAAGGTGATGGTAAACACGGGGATGTAGGCTTAGATTCACTATCAGCTAAAAGGAATATATAATATAAAGATTTCATATGAAGAAATATCATATGAAATTGAAATTGCCGAATTATGTTTATAATATTAACAATTAAAAATTATGATTAATTATTTGTAATAACAAAGTCAATATCTTTCCATCCCTAAAGGATTCAAATTATAATATGAGAAATTATTAAGTAAATTATTAAATTTAAAAATGATGAATTTTGTTAGTTCTATAACGAATTATCTTTCAATATTTTTAATATAAAATTCTTCTTACATTGCTTTTGTGTACATTGAATAAAAGGATCACCGGTATAATCAGTAAAGCAAGAGCACATCGGCGTATGACTAACTGCACGACATTCAGCGTTCGAACCGCATGATCCAGGACAAGGATCTTGACATTTACGATTAATGCAAGCCAAATGACTTGCACATTCACTATTGCTTATACATTCGGGTCTACAATTAGGAGGAGATCCAATAAAATCAGGTAAACAGGTACATGAAAGCTTGTCGTTAATCATTTTGTACAGAGAGTTTGGTCCACACTGACAAGACAAACACTCATCTTGCTGTGACGTTGTTGGAATTACTATATAAAAACAATATCGTAAAGTTATTTATTGTAGTTATATCTACATAATAATCTAAGTTGACAATCATGTTGACTCGAATTAGCAACCTACTAATATTTGAATAGTTTAAATCTGAATATTTATACTTGTCGCGATAATAAACTTTTATAAAAATAGAATTCTTACTGTTTATTTCACATCTAGTAAAGGGATCGCCAGTGTAATTTGGTGGGCAACTACAAACAGGATTGTGATTAATGACTTGACACTGCGCTCTGTGACCGCAAGTACCAGCACATGGATTTATGCATTTCTGATTACTGCAAGCCTGATTCCTTGCACAATCTGAAGTAACAGAACATTCCGGTCTACACGTAGGTGGGCTACCGAGATATCCTGGTACACATGAACATGTAGCTTGCCCGTTTATACCTCGACATCGACTGTTTGGTCCACATGGGGTTGGATTACATGGATTTAACTGAATTGATTCTAATCAAACATAGATGTATATACATATACATTAGATATGTTGTTTAGTGGTAGTCTGATTGTTAATAAGATTAGGATATTTATAATTTTAGAGTTATTATTTAGAACGACATCTAGTTTGTTTTTACGAGTTGTTTAACTGAACCTATATGTTCTAAATATCAATGCGTTTGTACTCTTTAATGATTAATACGTAAGTAAAAGAAGAAGTAAAGAAACAGCACATTCTATGTATGATACATCGCGCGTCAAAGGGAACGATCAGTGAAATGTATATTGAATCTTTGATAATTAATACCTTCGGATTGATCACATGATATAAATGCATTTCCTGTCATTCCTAATGGACAGTTGCACATTGGAATATGATTGAAAACATTACATATTGCATTTCGTCCGCAAGTTCCTGGACAAGGATCGACACATTTGTTATGAACGCATGCGTTTGTTTGAGGGCAATCGGTATTAAGGACGCATTCTGGGCGACAACTTCTATAAGGATCTCCGCGATAATTAGATAGACAAGTGCAAACACCTGCATTGCATATTGCATTTGGTCCGCAAGGTGACGGATAACATGGATCTATCTCCTGGGGTGATACTGTAAAAATTGTAAATATGATGACAACAATATTCTATGAAACTACACCGATCCTTTATGCGATATATAATAGATTATATTTTAATAAATAATAAGAGATCAGTAATATTAAAATAAATGTGGGTTGAAACACATTTTGTTGAATTCTTACTTTGCGGTGGTGTTGGATAACAATTATTAAAAGGATCTCCCGTATAATCTTGAATACACGTGCACATAGGAATATGATTTACCACTGTGCATTGCGTTCCAATTCCACACGATCCTGAACAAGAATCTACGCATTTTTGTCGGATACATGCTTTGTTACTTGGGCAATCTGAATTTACTACACATTCTGGTCGACAATTTGGTGCGTGTCCAATATAATCAGGTAAGCACTGACAAGATGGACCATCGTTAATGATACGACATTCTGCATAGGGACCACACGGTGAAGGTAAACATGGTTGACTAGTTTCAATTATCGAAGGCACCATTTCTGAACAAACGAATAAATACTTCATCAGAATTGTATTAAATATATGAACTATTTTGGGATAATGTAAAGAAATAGTTAACTAGAATTTACGATTGTAATTTTAACTAGGCTATTCTATGAGATAATAACTTTTTGATTGTACCTAAAAATTAATTTCTTCTTTTAATGTAGAGAATATAAAATTAAAAATATATTTTCTTACGTGTCAATGGGAAACATGTAGTGAATGGATCTCCTGTGAAACCTTGTTTGCAAGCACAGATTGGACTATGATTTGCAACGATACACGTAGTTCCTGTACCGCATGAAGCTGGGCAAGGATTTATACATTTTTGATTGACACAAGCTTCACTTGCGGGACAATCTGAGTTTACTACACATTCAGGATGACATCTTGGAGGAATGCCTTTGTATTCCGGAAGACATGAACATACACTTTGTTCATTAATCACGCGACATTGACTATTGGGACCACAAGGTGATGGATTACACGGATCTCTATATTCTGTTTCTTGTGCTACAAGAAATATAATTACGGAAACATTACAGCATAAATCGTAGCTTTTTCTTTATACTTTGTAAGGAAAAGAAACAGAAAAGAAGAAGAAATTACCAGGCTTGAGAATTATAGTACAGTAATGAAAAGGATTTCCACTGTACCCGGGAATACAAGTACACGAAGGGCGATGATCAACTACTTGACAATCAGTATTTTGACCACAATTGCCAAGACAAGGATTCTGACATTTTGATTGAATGCAAGCTAAGTCAGATGAACAATCCGAATCAATAATGCATTCGGGTCGACATACGTCATAAGGATTACCAAGATAATCTGGTAAACAGGAACAAGAACCTACGCCGTTTTGTTCTTTGCATATAGCGTTATAGCCACAAGGTGATGGCTTACATGGTGATAATTCGATTATAGTAACTGCAAATGAAAATAAACTGTCAGGATCGAAAATACTTGTAAATAAAACTACTTAATTAACGATAAATTAACAAAACAGAAGCAATACAGAAGTGTTATACTTTAAACTAAGTTAAAGTTTCAACTAATAAATTCGAATTGCAATTCAATTAAAAATATAGGCATTGCTCGATATTATAATTTAAGTAACTCAAATACGATACAGAAAAACTTCAAATGAAACTAAAAATATGCACTCTAGTTAAATATTTATTATTTGTATACTGGTGTATCTTTAATTTTTATACTTTTTAACATAATTATACAGTTATATTGTACAACTTATTTATTTTTTCTCTTTGAATTATTGTTCAAAGAAATAATAATAATTTATAATATTTTACAGTATATTTTTCGAATCAAATAATAATTTACTACAAGTATATTCAAAACTAGACAGTGCTTACATGGTTTTTTCGTACATTGAGTAAATGGATCGCCAGTATATTCATGTAGGCATATACACATTGGTGTATGACTTACTACACGACATTCTGTATTAGATCCACAGGAACCAATACACGGATCTTTGCATTTTTGATTAATACATGCCAAATGATTGGAACATTCACTATTACTAATACATTCTGGCTTGCAGTTTGGCGGAGAGCCTATAAATTCTGGCAAGCATGAGCATGAGAATGCATTATTCATTACAAGGCACTTAGCATTAGGTCCACATGGAGAAGGTTGACATGGATTTATTGGTTTTTCAGGTTCAAGTGCTAAGAAAGATATAATAAACATTAAAGATTATATAAGATACTCTAGATAAAAAGGAACTAAGCAAATGAAGAAGTCTTACGTTGTGGAATACATTGAACGAATGGATCTCCAGTGTATTCCTCTGAACAAGTACATATTGGATTGTGATTAATTACGCGACATGTAGCTCCTATACCGCAAGAACCAAGGCATGGATTTATGCACTTTTGATTATTACAAGCTTCTGTAAGGGGACAGTCGGAACTGACTGTACATTCTGGTCTACAAGAAGGTGGTGCACCAATAAATCCTATTACGCATGAACATACAGCTTGTTCATTAATTTCTCGACAAACACTGTTCGGGCCGCAGGGTGTGGGTGTACAAGGATTCTTCTTGATAGGATCTATTCAATAACATGATAAGAATATCTTATAGATGTTATCTTCACTTTAAGAAAATGGAAATGGATAAAACGACTGTTGCGTTTGTATCTCAGATATAAGATCATTTAAAAGATTTATTAAATTAGATGTTTATACCTTGGAAAATAGAACATAAAAGAAAAGCATTTCCGGATCTTCCAACTGGACAACTACACATAGGTATATGATTATAAACAGTACATTGTGCATTATGACCACACGTGCCTGGGCAAGGATCAACACATTTGTTGCGTATACATGCACGATTATATGGACAATCAGTGTTTAAAATGCATTCAGGACGGCAACCAATATAAGGGTCACCTTGATATTCAGGTAAACACTTGCAAATTCCTTCACTGCATTCTGCATTTGAACCACAAGGTATTGCCGCACAGGGATTGCTAATAGTTGAGTCTTCTATAAAGAGATCCCAATTTAACTTTTCTTTTTTTAATTGTAATGATATAATAAAAATGAATATTAAAACTTTTAATTTTCAGCATGTTAATTCTTCAAGTTAAAATCTAACGCTATACGAAGGGTCATAATTCTATTTAAATTATCAAATTGTTTAAACGTGATAGCGTACAAAAAATCATAGATTTCTAGTGCAGAAATCATGCCGATTGTATTCTGTATGGTCTAGAATATATTTTGGGATCAAAGCTTACTTGATATCGTTGGGCTGGGGTAGCAATTATTAAAAGGGTCGCCAGTAAATCCATCAGGACATTTACATATAGGTATGTGATTATAAACTGTGCACAAGGAAGTTATTCCACATACACCCATACAAGGATCTCTACACTTCTCATTGCTGCAGGCAAGATTCATAGGGCAATCAGAATTCACGCGACATTCTGGTCGACAATTTGGTGGAGATCCAATATATTTTTGTAGGCAAGAACAAGATGCAATACCATTGATATCCCTACATTCTGCATACAATCCACAGGGAGAAGGTATGCAAGGATCTTTTGGGGCAAGGGGGTATTCTTGCACAGGTTGAGCTGAAATTGAAAATTATGGTAATCATTTCGATACGTTCTTTCGTATAATTTTCAGTTATTATGAAGTGAGAAAAATATTGAGTGACATATACATGATGCAAAATAAAAATAATGATTGTTAAACTAAATTGAATAATGGAAAATATTTCTTTCTTGAATGTTCAAATTTTATAAAATTATTTATCAACTACTCCTAAAAAATTAATAGTTAAAAATAATTAAAATAAATACTGTGACATATTGTCTTTTTTAAAATGTATTATGAATCAAGCATAAAACATTCAATATAAACAAATTTTAATAAATTATAATTGCAATAATAAAAAAATATTAAGGTGAAATACAGTTTTATAATAAATATTTTGAAATATAACTACAAAATGAAAATTGGTTATTATAATTTACATTTTATAAGTATTGTGGTTATGTATATGTTCTATTATACTTATATGTGCCGATTATTCTTGTAAAATGGATAAGACGCGGATAAGTGTGCTGTAACGAAAAATTCTTACATGGTGTGGGGAAACATATTGTGAACGGATCGCCAGTGTAACCAAATTTGCAGGTGCAAATGGGACTGTGATTAACAACTTTGCAATGGGTATTCGATCCGCAAGGGTCTGGACATGCTGATGAACATTTTTGGTTGATACACGCTAATTCCAATGGACATTCGCTGTTCACCACACATTCGGGACGACAATTAGGAGGACTTCCAATAAAATTTGTGAGGCAGGTACACGCAGCATGATCATTAACATTTTGGCATTTACTATTTGGTCCACAAGGTGATGGGTTGCACGGATCTACATCTATAAGAGTAGCTATGTTGGGTAAAATTTGTATTACATGTATTACTTTTATAGGTCAGAGATTCTTAAAGTGTATTAATTTACTCAAAAAGTAAAAGGAGCTTGACAATAATATATTGCAGTATTTTTCGTTACTAATGCAACAAAATAAGTATTGTATTATATTAGATAATCAAATAATAAAATCAGTCAATTAAATAATAAACTTGAAATAAATATCTCATTTGTCATGATTAGATATTTGGTAACTCAATTAACATTTTCTTAAAGAATATTAAATGATAAGCATTATGCTCTCATAATAAGAAAGTGTGCATAACTGTATGAAAATTAATATTTCATAATGGATACACAATAACCATATCCCTAGTTTATCAAATCTTTGGCCTAGATCTAAATGAAGACGATATATCATCTTATAAAATAGGTGGAGCTTACGGGTTATAAGATTTGGTGTACAATGCTTGAATGGATCGCCAGTAAACCCTAAATTACAGGTACAAGTTGGTAGATGATTAATAGGGTAACATTTGGCATTGAATCCACAAGTTCCTGGACAGGGATCTCTGCATTTGAAAGACATACAAGCCATGGTCGTAGGGCAATCAGAATGTTGTGTACATTCAGGTCTGCAGGCTTGGTAAGGGTCACCTATATATTCCGGCAAACAGGAACAAGAACCGACGCCGTTGTTTTCACGACATATTGCGTTTGTACCACATGGAGAGGGCTCACATGGTTTTCTAACATCTATTGGAGTATCTAATAGAAAGAGAGAATTGACTTGATCTTAATTCAAACATGCAGTATGATCGCTTTAAGCTTGTGCAAAATTGCGTCAAAATAGCTAGGCGTGAAAATTTCTCAATAAGTTAAATTCAGCTGTGCATCTTATGTTCGATAATCATGGTAAAGCTCTAAAATATATTTCTATTGTAATTTCTTTCATTAATTTTTTATAACAATTATTTGTAATGTCTGGATTTTAGTAAGCATTATAGATATTTAATTATTCGAATAAACATAATATGGAATGTAGTTGTTTGCATCTACATTATTTAAAATATCAAAAACGAAAGTTCTTTATTTTTAATAATATTCTTATTGAATATATTTATATTTAATGGAATTTATATGGAATTACATATAAATTATATTAAATATTTACGGAAACATTAAATGAAAAAGAATTTAATATCTATAACTGTTAATGAAGTGTCATGAATTAGATGATAATAATCATATAACTCTCGTATGAATTTTGGAGGGCAAACACTTATTATTAGATATTTCAGGGAGTTGATTAACATATAAAGGTATTAAGGGACAGAGAGAATCTCTCACTATTTATAGGGTTATTGTACTATTCAAATATTTTTAGGGTAAGTGCATTCATTAGGGACTTTGCTGTGTTTATATAAATCTTATGTCAATACGCTTTGCCAAATGTTATCAATGAGTGCGATGATTCTCGGTTAATCGCAGGGAATTTGTATGCGTATCTAACGTTTAGTTATCATTTATAATCGGGGTTTTCATCATAGGTGAGTGCAATTAAGAGCCTACTATCTATAGGCCCCGCCACCTTATATTATAATATTATATTATTGTGATTAAATTATTGGATGATAATTAAGATTACATTTTTATTCGTATAATGGGAGTAAGGGTCAATATATTCTGTAGGGTGTAACCAAGGCGTGCGATACTTTCAATCAGTTAATCGCGTATATACGGACGTGTATATATGATCCTTGGTTATTAAAATTTGGTCAAGGTTGAGTGCAATTACGAGCCTAATATCTATAGGCCCCACCACCATCTTCGCAACTTTTCTTTGTTATTATTGCTAGAGCATTTTTGTAAGGGCGTTGTAATGCTCAATTTTTGCAATAATTTTCAACGGCATTTGTGTTGGCATGATTTTACACGACGAATATATAGCGTTGCAGCATTGTAAACATTGAAAGAGCACTTACCTGTTAGTTAACAGCAATGATAAAATACTATGTTTCGTTCAATTTATAATTTTCTCACAATCTGTGAGCGTCATAATGAAAAAACTTATGAAAAGTAAAGAAACATAGCAGTTAAGGGACTATTTTCTATAATACACGGTCAAGTAACTAAAATAATTAATTACTCAAATTTTTAAAAGCTATTCGGTTTGAACTATTTAGTTAGATAACAAACATAGTACTTTATGAACTATATTTTGTTAATATATGCATTTTTTAATATATGCAAGCATTAAAATTTTTTTTGTACTCACCCTCAATCGGCTCACAAACGCTGAATGGATTTCCAGAGTGACCGGCAAAGCACGTGCAAACTGCTTGATGATTCACTACCGAACACTGAGCATTTAACCCGCACAAACCGACACAAGGATCACGACACTTTTGTTGCATACACGCTAACTGTGGTGGACACTCTGGATTAATAGTACATTCTGGTCTGCAATTTGGTGGCACACCAATGTAATTTGGTGAACATGAACAGGCTGGACTTTCACCCTTCACGTGACACTCTGCATTCGGACCACAAGGCGACGGTAGACATGGATTTATAGGCACTGGTTGAACTTCTGCGAAAATAAACACGTTTAAAATATTAATAACAAGCAACATATACACATACGGTCTATAAAATAATTAATAGTGTTTGAATAAAATGACTTACTTGGAAGAGGATAGCATCTAGTAAACGGATCACCAGTATTTCCTTCGGAACAACTGCATATAGGATTATGATTTACGACTTGACATTTGGCATTTTGACCACAAGATCCTGGACAAGGATCTTGACATTTTTGGCCAAGACATGCTTGTGTTAACGAACATTCTGCACTGACGATACACTCAGGTCTACATGAAGGTGGGCTACCAATAAATCCTGTTTGGCATGAACAAACTGCATGATCATTGACAATTTTACAAATACTGTTCGGTCCACAAGGTGTAGGTGTGCACGTTTGCTTTGTAGTTTCTGTATAACAAAGAAACATATAAATCATAAGATCTTTGCATTCGGTACATTTCTACAATACATTTGAAATAATTTTATCGTATAGTGCACATATGTATAATTTGCTATTAAAGCATTTAAACTTTATAGAACACATAAAACTAATAAATTTCTAATACTATTTTCAACGCTAATTCTGGACAAAATAAATTCATGTACAAGACTCCGCTTAACGCTGTCTCGCTCAACATTATTTCAGTTTAATGTGGTTTTTTTGGAATTTCCCAAAATCATATTACAGTATGACGTCTAGTCAACAAATCACCCCCCTCCCCCTCCATTTATTAAGCCACCGTTAATATCAAATTTTAAAGGTTATTATCTCTGGTGGACATTTCGACAATAAATTGATAAAATCGATAGAGATGATGAACAATTCATTAGAAATTTTTGGAAAAACTACAATATCATGGATCATGTAGACAGTATCAATCTTTCCTGGAATGAGATGATCGAGAAATGTTTTAAAGGAGTCTGGAAAATATATGGCCGGAGCTACATAAATAATGTAATAAAAAAGCAACAAAATAAAACTAAAAACTGATAAATATTCTTATTCTCTGTGCTGTTTTATCTATCCCCACTATCTAAATATTAAGATGACCTCGTTTAACGCTATTTCGTTTAGTGTTAGAACTTTTCGGAACGTATCTCCTGCTTTAAGCGGGATCTTACTGTAGTCAAAACAAATCAGAGCTTTTAAAAAGTATTATCTTATTTAACTTCTGATATACATACATGCTAATTACGAAAAGATTGCAATGATATATTAGAGAAAATTGTTACGTACCGTCCGGCACGTGTGGTCGACATAAAGTAAATGGATCACCAGTGTTGCCAGGACTGCAGCTACACATTGGAATATGATTTACAACGTCACAATGAGCATTTGAGCCGCATGTACCTAGGCATGGATCCACACAATGTTGATTGATGCATGCTTTTGTACGAACGCAATCTGAATTCATGGTACATTCTGGACGGCAATATGAATAAGGATCGCCAAAGTAATTTGGAAGGCAAGTGCATACACCAACATTACACTCTGCATTGGCTCCGCAAGGTGATGTATAACATGGGTCATCTTGCACTTTTGGTTGATCTAAATATGAAAAGATAACTTTAATTTATTATTAATTCAAATTATAGTATTCAAAAGAGTGCAAATGAAAATTATTTTCAATAATTTACGTATATTAAATTTTGCACAAATTACGTGTGTTCCGTTTTATATATTTGGAATTTTATAAATTCTTTAGAAAAAAATAATTATTACCTATAATCGAGGAACACAATGTGAAAGGATCGCCAGTATAACCGGCTTGGCACAAGCAAGTTGGTATATGATTTTGCACGCGACAATCTGCATTCTGACCGCAAGATCCAATACAAGGATCTCTACATTTTTCAGAAATACAGGCCTGATTTGATGGGCAATCTGTGTTCACAACACATTCTGGACGACAGTTTGGTGGTGATCCTACATAATTGGCTAAGCAAGAACAAGCAGCTTGGTTGCTTACTACTCTACATTCGGCGTGTAAGCCACAAGGACTTGGTAAACAAGGATCCCCTATTTGCGGCGGTGGTTCGACTGTAAAATGAAAAAGTAAGCCTACTATAAATATAGAATTGAATTATAAATAATCGGATTTGCATTTCTTCTAAGTAGAAACTTTCCAGTTTTATATAATTAATTGAGTGGATACAAATTTCTTTAATTTGTATAAATTATATTTTCTTTTTATCTTGTAGTCTTATATGCTTATTTAAAAAAGAGATATAAAAATACATATATTAATACTGACCATGCTGTATAAGACATCTTAAAAATGGATCTCCAGTCATTCCTTGAGGACAGCTACACAATGGATTGTGATTAATCACTCGACAATTAGCATTGATTCCGCAAGTACCTGGGCATGGATCTGTGCATTTATATTTATAGCATGCACGATTTTGTGAACATTCAGAATTAACAACACATTCTGGTTTGCAATTAGGTGGTATTCCAACAAATGATACTTGACATGAGCATACAGCTTGGCCATTAATTATACGACATAAACTATTAGGCCCACATGGAGAAGGAGTACATGAATCACTTTTAGTAGATTCTATTTCTGGAGTCGTTGAAATTAGCACGCAGTTAACAAATGGATCTCCAATATATCCAGGTGAGCAACTACATGTAGGTATGTGATTAATCACTGAGCATTGAGCTTGAATTCCGCATATACCAGGACAAGGATCTTTGCATTTATTTCGAACACAAGCTTTATTTGTCGGACAATCTGAGCTATAAATACACTCAGGTTGGCAACCCTCGTAAGGATTACCATGGTAATCATCAATGCAAATGCATGCACCAGCGTTTTCACGTTGTTGACAAATTGCGTTAGGTCCACACGGAGATGGTTCACAAGGATTAATTTTCTCAACTGAAATTTAATAATCAATTATTGATTTTTTGGCAAAACAGCACAAAATTCAGATTAGTACTAATGTATTATATGTAAAAATTAACGTAACTGTGTGAAAATAAATATTTTATAAATTAAGAGAATAATTATCAAGATTCCAAATTATTATTACCTTCTTGAACAACACACTGCACAAATGGATTTCCTGTATATCCTGTTGTACACGAACAAGTCACAGCATGATTAACAACAATACACTCAGCATTTTCTCCGCAAGAACCTGGACAAGGATCTTGACATTTCGAATTTATACATGCTTTGTTCGACTGACAATCAGGATTTATTAAGCATTCTGGGCGACACGATGGTGGTGTGCCAATATATGAAGGTAAACAAGAACACGACGGAAGTCCATTTACGCTTTGACATAGTGCATTTGATCCACATGGGGAAGGATTGCAAGGATCTGCCGTATCTTTGGGTTCTGGTGGAACTATAATAAGTTTAAAAAATTAATTAATTCTTATTTTTACTAAAATTGAAGAGTATAATAATCAACTATAATATATTGAAATAAAATAAAATTAATTGATATAAGAAATAATAATATAACATAACAGTTGCTTACGTTGAATGTCATAACAGCTCTTAAATGGATCTCCGGTTTGCCCAGATAAACAACTGCAAATTGGAGAATGATTGATAACTTCGCATCTTGCGTTCAAACCACATGAACCTAAGCATGGATCCGTGCATTTTTTGTTTATGCAAGCACGCGTTGGCGGACATTCTGAACTAACTATACACTCTGGCCTACAAGAAGGTGGCGAGCCAAGGTAACCTTGAAGACAGGAGCATACAGCGTGATCTTCAATATTACGACACTGGCTATTTGGTCCGCATGGTGAAGGAATGCATGAATCTTTCTTATCTTCTACCACTACAATATCAATTGAATATAATTTATAACACCTTGTATATGAGCGATATTGGTTACTATTTGATTTTAAACATACATTGAGGTTGAATACGGCACCCAACGAACGGATCTCCAATATATCCAATTGGACAGGAACATACGGGTATATGATTCACAACATCACATTCTGCATTCTGACCACATGTCCCAGGGCAAGGATCATTACATTTATTTCTCACACAAGTTTTATCGCGTGGACATTCAGAATTAAGAATGCATTCTGGCCGACAAGCTTCGTATGGATTACCAATATATTCCGGTAGACATTCACATTCACCGTTATTGCAAATAGCATTTTGTCCACAAGGTGATTGATTGCAGAGGTTGTTAAATATTGGCGATACAGTTGCTATAAAGTTATGTGATACAAGTTGAATTATTACAATATTTCGTTAAAAATTTAACCTTATAATATGGTTTTGAAAGATCATACTTACTTGGTGGAATAGTGACACATTGTGTAAACGGATCACCGGTAAAACTTTCAATACATGTACAAACTGGTATATGATTTAATACATGACATTGAGCATTAATGCCACATGATCCTGGACACGGATCTTGACATTTTTGGTTAAGACATGCCAAATGACTTTTACATTCTGAACTTAAAATACATTCTGGACGGCATTCTGGTGGAATACCAATGTAGTTTGGAAGACAGGAACATGCAGGACTTCCTGATATTACTTGGCAAAGTGAATTTGGACCGCAAGGCGATGGAGAACAAGATGGAATATTTGGCGTGACTTTAACATCTAAAAAACATCAAAATTTAATAGAGTTTAAAATTTGGAAAAGAAAATTTCTTTTTACTAGGTTTTATAGTGTTAGTATTTATCATTAATAATATATTTACTATAATGATTAATAGGTCTAATTCAATTAATAGGTTTTTTAAAACCTTCTAAAATTTTATTATGATTTATTATTAAATCTTTAATAATGTTTATTTATTTACCATGTGGTTGGCATTGTGTAAAAGGATCTCCTGTGAATCCAGTTGGACATGTACAAATTGGATTATGATTCTTCGTAGTACATTGTGCTCTTAAACCGCATGTATTAGAGCAAGGATCTGCACACTTTTTATTTACGCAAGCAAGATGTGGCGGACACTCCGCATTTACTATACATTCTGGTCTACATGAAGGTGGTATTCCCTTATAATCTGGCAAACATGTACATACTGCTTGACCGTTAATGGCTCGACACTTACTGTTAGGGCCACAAGGTGATGGAAAGCATGGATCTAAAGGTGGAGCACCTAATAATAATGAATTGATTATTATTACACAACTAATAAATTCAGGATAATGCGTAAATGAAAATAGTCATAATATATCGAATATTTACTGGTTACTTCTTCTATTTCACAGGCGAAATATGGATCTCCTGTATAGCCAGGAGGACAGGCGCAAACAGGAACATGCAATTCAACAGTACAAACGGATAACGTTCCACATGTACTTGGACATGGATCAAAACATTTAAATCCAACGCATGCAAGTTGCTGCAGACAATCTTTATTTGACTCGCATTCTCTATGGCAACCTTTGTTATTGTCATATGGATCGCCAATAAAATCAGGTGGACAAATACATGCACCAGCACCATTTCTTTCTCGACATTGTGCATTTGGTCCACATGGATTTGGTGAACATGGATTTCCAATTGTTCTATCAGTTGCTACATAAAAAAATAACATTGTTACAAATATAATTAAATAATTATAATTATTTAAAGTAATTATTTATTTACAAATGAATATTTCGTATGAAAAATATAACAAATATAAAATCTTTAAAGTTCCACACACATACACATTATTTTAATTTTTTGTATTTACCTGGAGGAGGTGCTAAAACACAACGTATCGTCGCATCGCCTTCATATCCTTCCGAACAAGAACAAATAGGTACATGATTCCTTACGTTACATTTTGCTAGTTCCCCGCATGCACCAGAACATGGATTTCTACATCTTTCGTTTATGCATGCTGCTGTATTCAAACATTCAGAATTATCGGAGCATTCTGGCCTACAATTCGGTGGACGGCCCACATAGTTCGATAAACAAGAACAAGCTGGTTGGGATCCTATAACTTTACATTGAGAATTCGGTCCACAAGGATTTGGCGAACAAGGATTTTCTATATCATTTGGTCGTGACATTATGTCGATTTTAACACATCTTACAAATGGATCACCAGTATAAGCATCACTGCAGCTACAGATTGGATTATGATTCACAGTGAGACATTTTGTGTTTTGTCCACATGCACCTGGACAAGGATCTGCGCATTTATTATCGATGCATGCCTTATTTTGTGAACATTCAGAACTAACAATACATTCTGGTCGGCACGTTGGCGGTATACCGATGAACCCAGGTTGGCATAAACATACTGCATGTCCATTATGTACACGGCAGTTACTATTTGGCCCACATGACGATGGTTCACAAGGATTCGTTGGTACAGGTCGTGGTGTCACTTCCATTTGAGTGCAAAGAGTAAATGGATTACCAGTGAAACCAGGAAGACAAGAACAAGATGGAGTGTGATTAATTACTCTACAAATAGCTCCTTGGCCACATGAGTCTGGACAAAGGTTAACACATTTATTGTTTAAGCAGGCTTTACTGCGGTCACAGTCGGTATTAGTGACGCATTCAGGTCTACAGCCTGTATATGGATCTCCAATATATTCTGCAAGGCATGTGCAAGATCCAGCACCGTTTCTTTCATTACAAATAGCATTTGCTCCGCATGGTGATGGGTTACATGGAGTACGAGGTTGCTCGGTTGTAATTGGTTCTGTAATATTAATAAAATAATAGCTTTATATAAAAATACTCCGATAAAATAATATTTCAAGATATCATATCGATTGAAACAAAGTTAAACGTGAAAAACAACAAGTTAATTGTCATTTTCACTTCATCTAATTCAAATAGAAACGAACATACATTGTTCAATAAAGTATAGAGACTAAAAGATACTGTAAAAAAATATTTGACGAGAAAATATATAGTTCATTTGTATTAATAAAAATATTTTATATTAAAGAAAATCACCTTCCATGATGGGGGTACATTCTGTAAATGGATTTCCAGTATATCCAGCATTACAAATACAAACAGGATTATGTTTTATAACGTTGCAGTATGTATTGATACCGCAGGATCCTGGACAAGGATCAACACATTGTTCATTTTGGCATGCTAAATTTCCTGGACAACCTTCGTTAATAACGCATTCTGGACGGCAATTGGGTGCTCTTCCGATATAATTTGGTAAGCAAGAACATGCCGGGAAGCCATCGATTACTCGACATTGAGAATTAGGTCCGCAAGGAGAAGGAAGGCAAGGATTATTATTTAGATCTGATTCCGTCGTCTTCCCTATAAAAATATAAATAATAATTTGAAGTTATATTTTATTTGTTTATATAGTTATATATATATTTTATAATTTATTAAATATTTGAAGTATGAAGATATCATAATTTATATAAGGTAAACTTACATTCTTTCACACATCCGAAGAAAGGATCTCCTGTATATCCAGACGCACAGCTACATACTGGATTATGATTGATAACTTGACAATCGGCATTTAACCCACATGTACCTGGACATGGATCTTTACATCTTTGAGCAATGCAAGCTGTATTTTGTGTGCAATCTGCGCTAATTATACATTCAGGTTGACACGATGGTGGACTACCAATATAATCAGGTTGACAAGAACAAACTGCGTGATCGTTGATAACACGGCAGTTACTGTATGGACCACAAGGAGAAGGTTGACACGGATTTTCTGGAATTGAAGTTACTGGAAGAAAAAACAAATTTATTTTAAATAAGTTCCGTGTACATATTTACTCATTTGTTATATGATTTATAACGTGTATGAAGCTCTTACCAGGAGGTAGATGGCACGATTTAAGAGGATCTCCTGTATATCCAGATAAACAGCTGCAAGATGGCTGATGATTGAATACTTGACACTGAGCATTCAAACCACACGCTGCTAA
The DNA here is from genome assembly GCA_025433975.1 of Liostenogaster flavolineata. Classification (NCBI taxonomy): domain Eukaryota; kingdom Metazoa; phylum Arthropoda; class Insecta; order Hymenoptera; family Vespidae; genus Liostenogaster; species Liostenogaster flavolineata. The sequence continues at coordinate 182,037 of JAITYT010001658.1, forward strand.
ACATGGATCTTCGCATTTGTTATTTATACAAGCTTTTGTATAAATGCAATCAGAATTTTGAACGCATTCAGGCCTGCAGCCTTCATACGGATCACCAGTATAATCAGGTAGACACGTGCATGAACCTACACCGTTTCTTTCTTTACAAATCGCGTTAGAGCCACAAGGAGATGGATCACATGGTAATGGCACTGGGAAGATGACTATAAAAATAAAATGATGTTTCTTTAAATATTTGTTTGATAGAGTATACTTTCTTAACGTCTCTTAAAAAAAAGAAACAAATTTTTCAAAGATCTTTCTTACGAGTTGCGAATTTACGAAAATTTAATGAATTAAATAATAAATTCAATGATTATGTTATTACCTTTTCTACAACCTGAAAATGGATCTCCTTCGTATTCTTTGTAACATTGGCACATTGGTCGATGATTCTGTACGGTACAATTCGTATTAAAGCCACAAGAACCAGCACATGGATCTAAACATTTCTTTTGAATGCAAGCAAGAGAATTTGGACAATCTTGATGTATTAGGCATTCAGGTCTACAATTTGGTGGTGCTCCAAACATTCCGCTAATACACGTACACACTGGATGATCTTCCTGAACCCGACATTCAGCATTTGGTCCACAAGGTGAAGGTAGACAAGGATTTCTTCTTGCTGAAACTAAGCCACGATAAAAATTAATTTTGTTAATAAAAAAATTACTATACTATACTACTTAAGTAACGATAAATATATATTTTATTGCTAATAAACATTTTTTTATTTTAGTGTGATATACTAACGATATGTTTATATGCTACATTTGCTATAAAAATAATATTTCTAAGTATCTTGCATTATACGGGATAAAATAAATTCATACCTTCTTTTGTACATTGAGTGAATGGATCACCAAGATGTTCAGGAGGACAACTACATAGAGGGTTGTGATTGTTAACTTGGCAAAGGGCATTTAAACCACATAAACCTGGACAGGGATCGGTACATTTTTGGCCAATACATGCAAGATGCTGAGGACACTCAGAGCTGACAAGACACTCTGGCCGACACAATGGAGGAGTACCCTGATAGCCTGGGCTACAAGAACATACAGCACGGTCATTCATTACACGACAAATGCTGTGTGGTCCACAAGGAGATGGTAGACATGGATTCTGCGATGGTATTGCTGTAAAAAGTAGAATATACTTGTATATTACTTATGTTTATTACGTCTCTATAAACAGATACGCTTAGTTTGCGTGTGTAAGCTTATTACAAATATCATAGACCTACTTACATTTTTCAATTTTACATGAATGGAATGGATCCCCGGTATAACCAGGTAAACAAGAACAAACTGGAACATGATCAACTACTTCACAATGTGCATTGGAGCCACAAACGCCAGGGCACGGATCGCTACAATGCTGATTGAAACAAGCAAGATGATTGTCACAATCTCGATTAAGAATACATTCAGACTTGCAGCCTTCGACATAAGGATCTCCAATGTAAGGCGGTATACAAGTACACTTCGCCACATCGTTTTCAGATGTACAGATAGCATTATGACCACAAGGTGATGAAAAACAAGGGTCATGTTGATCCAATGGTTGTGCTAAAAGAATAACGACCAATAATATTAACAAATAAGCAGTTATATTACATTATGAGATAATTAAAATATACATATTTATTTCATTTACCTAAACATGTTTTATATGGATTCCCAACAGTAAAATCAGGACAATAACAAGGGGGTACTCTAGTTATGTTACAAACAGCTCCAAAGCCACATGGATTTGGGTCACATTCATCAGATTTTGGTACGCATCCCCTAATTGTGTTAGGACTTTCTATATATCCAGGTAAGCAAGTACATTTCGAAAAACCATTATTTAAAACAGTACACTGAGTATTAAGACCGCAAGGAGATGGATCACAGGGATTAACAGGTAGTGTACATGAAGTTTGAGGAGGATTTCCTTCGTAACCTGGCAGGCAGAAGCATTTCACTTGTCCATTTACTACACGACATCCGGAATTCATACCGCACGGATTGTTTTGACATTTATCACCTTCTGGAACTATTAAATTATAAATTTGTTAATGACAACGATTTAAATTTTAATAATTATATTATAATGTAATAAATATTGTCGTTGTGTTAATGTCATAATTTATCACTGCTTTGTAAAATATAAAAATAATTAAACACTTCCAACAAAAAATATTATATGTCAAAAGAAATATACATACTGCATTGCTCAAATGGATTTCCAGTTAGACCTTTAGGACAGAAACATATAGGATTTCCATTATCATTTTCACACAAAGCATCAAGACCACATGGATTAGGGATACAAGGGTTTGATGATATTCGTTCACAACCAAGAAGTGGATTTCCCTGATATCCTGATAAACATTTGCATTGCGCTTGATGAGCATCTACGTAACATTTTGCATTTTCCCCACAATCAAACTCCAAACAAGGATCAATGCATTGTCTGTTCAGACGATCACAGTATTTGTTTAGTGGACAATCTTCATTGTAATGACAAATATTTTTTCCTTCTTCAACTAAAAATGTATATGTAAGACATTTATATTAAGTTAAATAAAAAACTATTTCTAATATTCATTTTCTAGAAAAGATTATACGATCTTACCTAAACTGCAATATGAAAACCCATTCCCTTGATATCCTTCTTCGCAACTGCAGTCAGTTCCATGATTTGTATTAATACAGATAGCATGTTCCGTGCACGGGTTTTTAATAAGGCACGGGTCCTGACAAATATGGCCAATGCATACCTCTGACAAGGGACAGTCCTCGTCGCTAGTACAACTGGCTAAAGGAGAAAGAGTGAGAAAGCCCATATAGCCCCAAAAAGATGTGCATAAGAGTAAAAATAGCAAAAGATCAAAATAATAATAATAAACAGCTATTTTCTGCATCGCATGTATAGAATAAGAATGAAGTGAATCAGCATGTGATTTTGATTTTTTTTTACATTTGTGCGAGAATATAAAAATATATGAATCACAAAGACAATATATTTGTTTAAAAGAATTCTGAAATGAATTTCAACTTTCTTTTATCCGTGCATAATAGCTGAATTGTGATAAAATAATGCGTGCTTAAATAAATGATATATCTGTAGTTTTGTTGCAAAAACATCCATAAGATATGTACAATACATACATATGTACATTTAGTCAAATCAATTACTCTAAAAAGAGATGAATGTACGAGATATATAGAGATAAAAACAAACCTTTTACACATGTATTTGTAGTTGTGTTGCACAGCATACCAGGTGGACAGTAAGGACAATTTGTACCAGTATCTTCGCCTATAAAAAAGATGCATATTTTAAATTCATGATCACATCAAAGTCGATCTATGCAATTGCAACAAATTATATCTTCTCTTACTTGAAAGAGACAAGTAAATGATCTAAAGAAAACCACCAAAAAATATAACTTGTACTAATTGTATGAAATATCTTTTAATGTTTATTCATATAGTCAACATACCTTTAACGCAAATTGGTCTGTGATCTTGAACGTGACAAACTTCTATGAAGTCACATGGATTGCCAAGAGTACAAGGATTCAGGCACTGTTGATTTATGCAGGCCAATTGGGTAGGACAATCAGCATGAGTCGAGCATTTGACATCTAATGAAATTAATATAAATTGGTTATTATTCATAATCCTACTATTATGTGTTCTACTTTATATTAAAAGATAATTTAAACAAATTATTGAACTATCATTTTTATAACTTTATATGAATACGTATTTCTTCATTTGCATATCCCTAATTTAAGATTTATATACAGAAAAAATACTAAAAGCCTTCATAAATATAAATGTAAGAACAATAATGATGTAATTTCCTAATAAAAAAGGATACAGTTCACAAAACAGAGTGACTTTCGTGTTATGTACAGAGTAAAGTACCTAACATGTTTAGCTTGAAAATCTTTTTTATTTGCAACAATATGAATGATAAATATAGACCTTGTATATGATACGAAGATGAATATAATGTAATATAACTTTTTACATGGGTATTGGCGTAAAGGAAATTGCAAAATCGTCAAAGTCAATCAAAATCAGAGTATTAGCACAAAAGAATAGGTAAACTTTTTAACAAGATTATAAACTAATAAAGATGTTTTTAAAGTCTCCTTTATGCCTTCACTTATATGAAAAGTATAAGGTACCCTTAATATTATATAAGTTCTACATTTATCATTTTTTCATATTATTGTAAACATACGGTAGGTGCTCGATCCTGCATATATATATAAAGCTTAAGAATTAACAACATTTATTTTTCTACTTTTGAATGAAGCTCTGTAATAAACTAATGGTAATGATAATTAACACTTACATTTTCATAAATCATATTTCTAACAATTAATATTTATTTCTTATTCAAAAGTAGATATAATATCATCGAGCTAAACTGCATGCTAAGCATTTATATTCTGCAATAGTCATGCATAAGCATTAAATTACATTATCATATATAATCAAATAAAGTATATTTGATATAAGTAATAACTACTCTAGAATTCGTGTTGCATCTGTGCATTGTCTTTATAATATAGATGGTACTTAAAGTACGTAAGATAATTTATTTAAGCTAATATGCTAAATAGATGATTATTTTTCAATAATATCTACACTCTCCAGAATTGGCTGCCTTCAATTTTCGTCTGGATAAAATCATATTGGAGGAAACTTGTGAAAATAAGTCAGTTGATATAATAAACATAAAACAATAATTACAAAACTTGATATTTTAAAGGGAAATAAAGACAGAGACGGAGGGGGGAGGATAGAAAGACAGAGAGAGAGAGAGA
>JAITYT010001658.1:187046-205744 GCA_025433975.1 Liostenogaster flavolineata
AATATTTTCTAGAAACTGACAGTTATAAAATTGGTTTTCATGGCACGTTTTTCACTATTTAAAATTACATTTAGTTTAATTTTAGATTTATCTAGTTAAAATAAATAAATGTGTTAATTTGAACCATGATTGAAATTCGTAACAAATTCAAATTTTCGACAAACATGTTCTATTTTTATTTATTTCAAGTATTAGAAAAGATTGTAGCTTGAAGTGTAAATACTGAATTGTTGATATTATTTTGAACAGTTGAATGATATATTATAACAGAAAAGATTTGTCCTGTTGGCATAACTCAAATAACGTTCATTATTAAATTCACAAATATAAGTAGACCTGTGCGTTTCAATACGATAACGAACTACCAGTTAATTGTTGTTGGTGCAAAGATTTAGGCAGGATCTTTGAACCCAGCTCTCTGCATCATTGCAGTCATCTCTGGATATACAGATATTCTTCGACTTGATGATCAAAACTGCTGCAGATATAATATATAAGATGCACACAATGATCAACTAATAATAGTACTAAGTTGAAATATTAAAGCATTTTAAATTAATCTACACTACAGAATATTTCAAATTCTACGAATTAAAAATATTAGCATGCTTGCATAATAAATAAGCTAATTTTAGGAAACATAATTATTAGACTTTTACAGAGACAGATGTAATGGAAAAAATCCTCCATCAGTGAGGAGGAGGATATTGACAAAGTAGAGTTAGGATTGAAGGTATGGAATTGTGTTTGTAACTTGGAACAATGAAATCATGCCATTTAGACATCAAAATAAATATTGTTATTTAAGAATCATCTTTCGTTCAATATAATCAATTCAATATATTCAACAATTTTTAAGGAGAAAATAATAAAATAATGATATCATTTTCAACAATTAATTACCATAAATTGCACTGAATTTGTTTTCACAATGTTGTACTAAAAGTACAATCGATACCATTTAAAGAATTGCAAATCTCTGTAATATTTCTACTAAGTAATTTCTACTAACTGCAGAGCTAAAAGAAACGTGATGTTTCTGATTGAAAAGCTCTATCAAATCCAACAAATTTTATAACATAAAATTGAAGCAAAAAAAAGATGAATTATTTAAGACAATAATCATTGATAACTTGTTTTTACTTAGCAATAATATCTTTCTAGGTATGAAAAACATCTTGAGAAATATATTTTGTTGTCTGCATGATTGGAAACCTGAAAAATTAGCAATCGTATGTTCTGTGTAAGGCTAAGACATTGTAAAAAGTTGAATGCCTATGAAATGATAACATGGTCAGATAGAACGGTGCTGAGAAATGGTGTTTACCTTTCATGCATCCATATTTAGTATCTGGCACAAAGCCGGGGGGACAGAACTTGCAGATAGGCTTGTGCTCCTCCACGTAACAAGGGGCATCAGCCGGACAGGTAGAGTTTCTGCATGGATCCACGCAGCGATAGTTGCGGCACGCCAAGTCTGGAGAGCAGCCACTGTCTCGCAGGCAAATGGAGAGGGAAGGATTGCAGTTTTGAGTGCAAATGCACACAGGACGATGGTCCAGAACATCGCAAGTTTTATCGGTTGGACATGGTTTTTTCTTTTTTACGTTACAGGGATTTTGACATTTTCCATTGACACACGCCGTATTCGACGGACAATCGAAGTCTCTCGTGCAAGTTAGAGTATCGGGAGCGCACGTCAATTCTCCAAGCTCATTGACGACGAAGCCGTACTTGCAGACACACATAGGTCTGTGGTTTCGCACTTGGCATCTCTTGTTAACTTCGCAACTGTATTGAGAATTCAAGCATGGATCACGGCACTCGCCCGTTTGAGAGTGACAGGAGAGACTCTCTGGGCAATCATTGTCGTTGGAACAACCGATGCTTAGCGCAGGTCTAGGATTCAGTGTTTCACATTTAGGATCTGGATGGCAGGCCGTATGGGGCATACCGATATAACACTGCGGACACGAACAGCGTGGCTTGTGTAGAACCACTCGGCATAGGGCATTTATTCCACAGGCACCGCGCAGTGCACACGGATCCAGACATTGAAGATTTATGCAGGCTTTTTCATTGGGACACTCTAAGTCGCTGGTGCATTCGCGCTCTAATATCACAATCGTGATGATGGTTTCAAGTTGGTGTAGAATCAACGGTGGGTTATTGGACGGGGTAGGAAAAAAAAAGAAAAAGCATTTATAAGAACTGTGAAAAGAAACTTTCTCACAAATAACATAAACCACATGCTTTGTATTTATGATGGAAGTAGAGTAGTTCTGTGACAGAAGTATAGAGACGACTTTACATTTTCGAAAATTCAAAGACACTTTTTTCTAGAGAAATAAATAAACGGCAAGCAGCAATATTTACAACACAAGCCCCCAATAGACTTCAGAAAGAGGGGAAAAACAACCCGTGAATATCAGCAAATATCAAGCATGGGTATATGAGAATGTCCCTTTTGCAGTTCCCAATCTGTATTAATCCTAGTCTGTATATGGTGTCAATTGTTTATCGTGTACCTCCTTGTATTTCAAGTGGCACTATAAGGTATGTGAGTAATCCTTTGTTATAGAAATATTTCCTCAAGACAGATTGGATACTGAAATAAACATTCTACATATAAAGTTATGTGTGAGATATGTGTGTACGTGTTCTTTCTTAAGTAATTATGTACAGTATGCCTATTGTATATATGTACATGTATGCTGATTCATCTACAGGTAAAATGTCAAATACATCCAGTGTCGTGCCTGTTTCATCGCAATTGATCCAATCACATCTGTCTCTCAATGTTAACGATTCACTGGATTAATACATCTATTATTTAATTCCTACAAGACGATACATGGTTATTCTACAGACCATGTTCCTTTGATCGTCAGTATGGCTCACTAGTCACAAATGCTGTACACGAAATTAATCAATTTGCTTGGTTAAATAGTTAGTAGGCTGTTTCTTACCTGTTGTGCATTCAATATCTGGTGAACCACTTGTACCTGGAGGACAGCGACAAACAAATATTGTACCATCTCGTATGCACTCTCCTCCTTTGCCACAGCCAATTGTTCGACAGTCTCCTACGCTTTTGTCTGCGTTGCCTAATTTTGAAAAATATAAAAGACAAATAAGATTAAGTAATACAATTTTTACTTGTTAACCGAATTTTTCTAACAAATTTTCTTCCTTTAAAATGTTCTCATTTTGAAATAATTGGTTGTAAGAATACAAGTTTCAGATAAATACGTACATGCATGCATTGGATCACCAGATGGAAAGCTTGGTGGACAGTAACATTGTGGTTGATTTTTGTAAATTCGGCAAGCTGCGTGGATACCACAACGCGTATCTTTACACAGTTCACCTCCATCACACAAGCATGCTTGATGTGCATCTCCATGACAGCCCGGGTCGCAAGTACATTCAAATCCATTTAATGTTTCCCTGCACTTAGCATTGACACCACAAGGTCTCCTCAAGCATTCATCTCCACCTTTATATATAATATAAAGAATAGTATAAAATAATGTTCTTAACGTTAAGTTTTTAAGTTCTGAATAAAAAACAAAAATTACTTACCCTTTATACAATTTATTTTTGGATTTCCAAAATGACCAGGTGGACAAGAACACTGAGCTTTCTTATTGACTACACGACATTGTGCATTGAAACCACAAACCCCATGCTGTAAACATGGATTTGTACAGACTCCATCCTCGCTGCACTGTTTATTTGACTCACAATCTTCGTCTCTGTGGCATTCTAGTTGATAACATTCTTGACTAGGTTCTCCCTGATATCCTTCGGGACACAAGCATACAGCACGATGATTAGAAATTCGGCAAAGAGCATTTATTCCACATGGAGATCCATTTATCAAGCATGGATCTATACATTGACCATCTGCGCAGGATAAAGAAGATGGGCAATCTGAATGTGTACGACATCCAACCAAACATAAGCCTGCGCTGCATATGTAACCCTGAAATCATTTACATGTAACGAATTAAACGATTAAAGGACATTAAATTAACTCTATTCAATCGTATAATTAAATTAACAAGTTTGCAAGAAATAATTTACGTTATAGGATATTAGTACATATTAAATATACATTAGATTGAGTCACATTTATCTAAATCGATATTACGAGATTAATTATCATAAATCTTACCTTTGGACAAATATTATTTACATCGCATTTTACGTGACATTTTCCAGAATGACAGATTTCTCCGCAAGAGCATTGATCTTGATTGACACAACTTGTAATGCAAAAACCAACTTCATCGCATTGACATATGTCATCACAAGGAATCATAGATTTTGAGCAACTTATCAGTGCATTGCCGTAATAATTATCTGGACAGCTGCATTGTGCTAAATGGTTTACTACACGGCAACCTGCACATTCTCCACATGCTTTACCTCCTTCACACGGATCTAACGAAATACAATATTATTTAATTAACTACATTCTTATATATTTAATAAAAAAAATAGTTCCATTTCCGAAACATGAACTGATTCTAACTAATTAAAAATATAGTACAGCATAGCAAATTTTGTCATTGTTAATATTTACTTTGACATTGATTGTTTATGCAAGATTCATCGCTGGGACATGTATTATCACTACGACATCCAATATCACATAATCGGTTTTGACATATTTGATTAGCTATGCATTGTTGATCGTTGTTACAAATTGCCTTGCAAATTCCACCATCGCAACGCTCGTCATTTAAGCAATTAGCATCGCTGAAAGATAAAGAATATTATTCGCATCAAACAAATTCATTATTTATATTATTATATAAAAATGCTTAATCTACCTCCTGCACGTAGAATAACAAAATTGCCCATAGCATGTCTGACCAGATGAACAGTCAGATTCAGATACACAAGGAAGAAAAGATTGCTTGCATCCTATTAGTGGATCTCCGACCAAACGTGTTGGACAAGTGCATATCTTCTGATGATTGATGACTGAACATTTTGCATTCACACCACATGTATCCACTAAAGTGCATGGATCTACATATATATAAAAATATATATTATATATGTTTTTATATATAATACTATGTATTCTGAAATTTAATTAAAAATATATATAATAATAAATAATATGAATTACTAACTAATGCAAAGATTGTTTATGCACGTCTGATCATCTTGACATTCAACATTGGAGCGACAGCCAGGAATGCACATAAGAGCCTCGCAAATTTCGCCACTTCTGCAATCTTCATCTCTTCGGCAGAGAGATTTACAAATTCCAGAACTATCGCATCGTTCGTTACTTAAACAATTTGCGTCTGTAGCGCAAACAGGTGTACAAGTTTCGGCAATACAAGCAGTTCCAATTGCACACTCCCTATTTGCTTGGCATACTGGACCTGGAGATCTTAAACAGGCCACTTTTGCAGTTGGATTTGGAATAAATCCGGATGGACAAGAACAAGTGGCACGTTGGTTAGAAACAGTGCATTTTGCATTTGGTCCACACGGTGCAGCTTCACATGGATTTACGCATTTATTTCTCAAACATGCTTGATTTGCATTACAATCTTCGTCCACGCGACATCCAAAAGAACACATATTGTACAAACAAATATGGCCAAGGAAGCAATCATTGTCTAAACGACAAGTCAGTAAGCAGTTGCCTCGAATACATTTTTCATTAAATGCACATTCGTTGTCCACACTACATATAGGTAGACATACATTATCACGGCACGTATTATTTTCGTTACAATCGTTAGTTCCACTGCAGGAAACTGGCACTGTGAATATTAAAATTATATAAACATAAATTTATACAGAAATATATAAATATATCAGCAACTTTTTTCACGCATTATTTAATGATTAATTATAATCTAAGTGCTTGGTATGTGTTGTATACTTACATCTTACGCATTCTATTTCTGAGTTACCAGTAAATCCAGGAGGACAACTACATTGCTTAATATGACTTTTAACTTCACAGTCGGCATTTATACCACATGCTGCTCTTATATTACATGCATCTAAGCATTGTCCATTTAAACAAACGTCAGATAAATTACATTCCTCGTCTGACTGACAAGATGCTATAAATTAATTAAATATTAAATACAGTACAGTTACGTATAATAATTGTACAAATTTACTGGCTATAATTAAACTTACGTCGGCAAATACCCTCATAACAGTAATTATTAGATAGACAATCGTTGCTAGATGAACAAATGACTGGATTAGGCCGACAACCTACGCTTAAGTTGTTAGGATCCCCTTCATAATCAGAGCGACATTGACAAAATGCAGCATGTTTGCTTGCAATACATTCTGCATTTGGTCCACATTGTACGCGTGCACAAACATCTAAAATATATAATTTTTTTAACAATTGTTATTAATACGATTTATCCTTACAGATATATAATTTCCGGATATACTTTACATACCGAAACATTTTGGTACATTGTTTAGATTTATGCATTTGGCTGTTAACGGACAATCGTTATCTTTTAAACATTCCACTGGTTGCTGGCAACCACTATTATAAGGATCTCCGACAGTACTTGGTTGACAGTGACATTTATAAGAGCCTCTCGAGTTTTCACACAGTGCTCCAGGAGCACAAGGTTCATTTGCGCAATAATCAATTAATTCGCATACTTGAGTTGGTTCTCCGGTATATCCTGGTTGACACATACAAATCTATTGAAAAAAAAGGGGGAAATATTACATAGAAATATAGAAGATAAAAAAAGCATTCATAAAGAAATATTCTTTTAATAACATGCCTGAACGTGATTTTCTACCGAACAAATAGCATTTATTCCACACGGATTATGCGCGAGACAAGCAATCCTACATTTGTGTTGATCGCAAATTTTTTCACTGCTGCAATCATTGTTTGATTCACATTCTATGGGTTGACAACCGATTTTATCATCTTTCGCATTACCAAAGAAGCCAGATTTACAAGAACACAAGGCAACATGATCGTCAGATCTGCATTCAGCATTACGTCCACAGAAAGTTATGTCGCAAACTGTATGACATTCAGGCTAAATGATACGTGTAAACAATAAAATAACAGTTATTCTTTATTTCAACAATAATTTATAACGAATATAATGCAACGATTCGCTATCTAAAAAAGATAATATCTAAAATAACTGTACCTGACCAATATTGTTCTTTATACACTTTTCATCATACGAACAGTCATTGTCGGATAAACATCGTAATTCTTGGACACAAATATTGTTATGACAGTATTGATATTCTGGACAGCTAGAATTACTTTTGCAAGTAGGCTGACAAAGACCATTAATGCACAATTGATCACCAATGCAATCTCTAGTACTACTGCAAAGTGCTATAGAATAAGAAGAAAGTATTGTTAAAAATATTATATAAATATTTCAAATAAATCTTTCCTCGAGATTTTTAAAAAATTTATTTTGTACCTGTACATATGCCACCGTTACAAGCAGAACCAGTAGCACATTGTAAGTCTGACTTGCAATATTGAACTGGTGTACAACCGAGATTAGGATCACCAGTACCACCAGGTTGACAGGTACATACTGCACTGTGATTAAGTGGTGAACAATCAGCACCTTGTCCACAAACATTTGATACAGAACAAGGATCGATACATTTGTGATTGAAACATGTATCTGATGAACTGCAGTCACTATGATAATTACATTCTAAGTGAATGCACTCTATCTAAAAGTTGACATAATGGATTAATCGGATCAAAAAATATTTACTTTTTAATATTTTAGAAACGCTATCCTTTGTGGTTCAACTTACTGTTGGATTCCCTGTAGTTTGGCCAGGACATCTACAATGCGGCAAATGATCTTCGACCAGACATTCTGCATTTTTTCCGCATACTTGTGGTGTATTACAAGGATTTGTGCATTTATTATCAATACAAGCTGCAGAATTTGGACAATCAGAATCCGTGAAACAATCGCCAGGTTGTTTACAACCAAATTTAAATGGATCGCCGACTAATCCAAGTGGGCAAATGCAGGCATAGGAACCTTCTGTATTTTTACAACTACAAATATTTGATAACCGTGTTACAATCTGTACAATATATTCTTATAAGAAATTAAATATAGTTCACGATATTTACATTGCTGTAGTGTGACAAGGATTATCCAAACATTCATTAATGTCATTACAAATATCATCAAATAGGGTAAATCCAGGGAAACACTTGCATACACCTGTATGGTCTACAGCTATACAATTACCATAGCCACAGTTTATTTGATTGCAAGGACCTAAAATATAATAAACAAATATGTGATACTAAGTAACTTCAATCTTGTCATAAAGAATGATAAAAACTAAAAATAATATGCGAAGACCAAGCTATGCAATGTAGCAGAAATATGATTTTTAGAATTCTAATTCTTTTTGTCTTCGATAATTTGTATTATCCTAAACATTTTCATGATTATACTAAATTAAAAAAAAGCTATTAACAAGTATACAAAAAGCTTAACTGCATAAAATAATTACATGAAGAATAATTATTATTAGTGTAATTTATAGAAATAACTTAAACGTATAGTTTACTTACTACTGCATTTGTTGGTATCTTGATTACAATATTTATCAACTGGACAATCATTATTTGAAAGACATTCTACTTTAAAACAACCAGATGCATCACCAATATATCCTGGCTGGCACTGACACGTAGCACTATGATCAAAAACAGTGCAGAGAGTATTTAATCCACAGTCAACGAAAGAACATGGATCTGAACAATTATGTCGAATGCAAGCTTGAAAATCGGGACAGTCTGTATGTACACTACACTGATGTGGAACTACGCATCCAGATCCAATTGGATCTCCAGCTGTACCTTCCGGGCATGCACATCGATAAGATCCATAAAGATTAATACATTCTGCACTGGGATGACATGGATGTTCTTCACATTCGTTAATATCGAGGCAATGTTCAGGTCCGGCAATGAATCCATTACTACATCTGAAAGTATATTATAATGCTCAAATATGTTCAATTACGTAACACAAGACAATTAAATAGAGTTACTAACATTTTATCAAATGTATAATATATAAATAAAAATTGTTGTTATTTATAGCTTTATTTAATATATACCTGCATTTATTATTGATGCATACTTCATTAGTTTTGCAACCAGTATCAGAAGTGCAACCTACTTCGCACGCTCCATCAATACATAATTCACCAGGTAAACAATTGCTATCACTATAACATATTTTCACGCATATATCATTTTTACAACGTTCTCCTTGCGCACAATTATTTTGTTCCTTGCATTGGCATTGACACAATCCTAACACACAAACATGCTGGCTTGGACAATCCTGTGAATTTTCGCACATATTTGGTACTCGAACACAGCCTTGCTCTGGAGTTGGGTTCCCTTGAAATCCTAGTGGACAAGTACATACTGTTGCATGATTTATGCAACTGCAAATAGCATTTGGCCCACAAACGTCCTTCTTCTTACAAGGATCTACAATAAGAAGAAAAGTGCTTTATCTTTCTTTTTCTAACTTCTATTCTTTACATCTTTGACGGAATAAATACCTTGACATTTATTATTGATACAGGATTCCGTCAACGGACAATTTTTATTACTACGACAACCTAAGATACACGTTCCGTTAACACAAGTTTGATGAGATTGGCATTGTGTATGTGAAACGCAAGGAATTAGGCACCTATTATTTATACATTTCTCACCATCAGAACAATCAGTAATAGTTCGACATACCGCTGAAAGTAATAATAGCGTTTTAAATTACAGTTGTTCCATTTATTATATAAAATTTGATTCTATAATGAATTTTTCTACGCAAAATTCTTATCGTGATATAAAATTGATACATACCTATACATTGATTGTCTACGCAAACACTGTCTATACAATGAGAATCTGTCGAGCAATGATTTGTAGCACGTATACAACCATCTTGTGGACCCTTAGACGACGGTATAAATCTGTGAATGCACTTGCAAATCGGCTTCCCATTTATCACTTCGCACAAAGCATTAGGGCCACAAGCATTCTCACAAGGATTAATGCATCGATGATTATGGCATACAGCTCGAGCTGGACAATCCTTCGCAGTAATGCAGGATCCTTCTGGTTGACATCCACTCCCGTAAGGATCACCAACGTGATTTAGAGGACACTGACAAATTGGACTATCAGAAGTACCAGGAACACATAGAGCTGACGGGTGACAAGGATTTGGATCACAAATATCTATTGCAACACATTCTACGTCAGGTACAGGATTGGGTCGAAGACCTGGTGGACATTGACAAATTGTTTTATGGTCATCTGCGATACAAACAGCATTCACTCCACACGTATCTTCATCGCAAGCATCATAACATGTGTGTGTAAGCCGATTGCAAAGTTGTGTTGAAGGACAATCAATGTTATATACGCAAGGTACGACGTGACACCCATTAACCATATCATGAGGATCACCGGCATAGAGTCCTGGTGGACATTCACAATTGGCCACATGATTATTAACGATGCAAAGAGCATTAGGACCGCAGTCAATAAAATTGCAAACAGATTGACAGGACAGAGTACCTTTAAACATAAGTAAAATACCAAATTAAAGTACAGAAATATATTAACATTCTTCAATATTTGCATTAATTTTTATTTAATTATTATCTTATTATAGAATAAGTTCATTTAATAATCTCGTGTATAAAATTATACTATACAATATGATAGAAAAATGTACCTTCTGTAGTTGATCTACAAGCATGATCTTCAGGACATTCACTATCCGTGGAACATCGATGTTTGCGTGGTAATTGGCAACCTTGACGATCATTTGGATTACCAAAAAATCCTGGCAGACATTCGCAACGGCCATGGTGATTCTCTGCGACACAACGAGAATTTGCTGTGCATGTAAAATCCAAACATATGGAAATGCATTTCAAAACTCCAAGTGCATCAGGTCGACAGGCATCGGTAGATCGACAATCATCATCGGTTATGCAATTTGGAACAGAAGGTTTCTCGCAAGATGATAAAATCGGATTCCATTCATATCCTTCTTTGCACTTACACGTGCCATGGTTAGGAATAATATCAGGTACACACGTTTGATGTGCCCCACAAATAACCTTGCTACATGGATCAATGCAATCTCGTGCGCCATTTTCGAGAATACTGCATAAAAATCCTACTGGGCAATCAGAATCGTGCACACAGCCAGAAGGAATTACAGATTTTATTGGTTGACAACCTTCGGCGAGATTGCTAGGATTTCCCTGATAACCATCGGTACACAAACAGGAAGACAAATGATTTTGAGTGATACACAGTGCATTAGGACCACACTGTAATTTACTGCACGCATCAACGCATTTACGAACTCCTTTTCCAACTTGAAAACATATTTCCTGAGGTTTACAATCAAGATCATTTAAACAATGCCCATGCAATTGACATCCTTTGTTGAGATCATTAGCGTTGCCACTATAACCAGGTAAGCAAACACATATACCATCTTGGCAACTAGATTTAGGGCCGCATTTAACATCGTTGCACTTATTTATGCATTTCCCATTACTACAGTTATAATCAAAAGGACATGGTATTGCTTCGTTGCAATTACAAGTTGATGGATCAGTGCAAGGATTAAGTTCCGTTTTTTGACAATCAACGAATGGATTTCCAAAGAAACCTTCCTTGCAACGACAATCGTAACTTCCGATCGTATTGATGCATACTGCGTTATTACCACACGCATTTCCGTTGCACTCGTTGATATCTATAACGAAAAATTGCATAGAAGAAATAAATAATGAAACAATAAAATAAATAAACGTTATTTATCGATAGAATTATCATTTAAATACTTTCGCATTCAATTCGAAATCAATGCGAATCGTAATGTAAATTCATGTTATAAAAAAATTATTTCACACACTCCTTAAAATTAAAATATTTATCGTAATTCCTTAAACTGTTTATTTACTGACCAAAACATTGAATATATGGATTCCCGGCATATCCTGGTGGACATAAACATTCAATTGCATTGGCCCCTGCACTACAATGTGCATCCTTGCCACATAATGCACTCGAACAATCTGATTTTTGCTGAACTCCACAACCGTGATAAGGATTTCCGCTAGTGCCAGGATTACAAGTGCATTTGGATTCTTGTAACCCGTACTCGCAATGAGCATTTTCACCACAAACTGGATCGCATCGAGGTGGCTCAATAGCTGTCACAATATTTCAATTTGTAAATCAATCGGAACGATTTAATTAATATTTCAAAGATTCTTCTCGCACATAGCATAGAAAAGGTAAACTTACGAGGCATGCATAGCAGATCTGGATTACCAACGAAATATGGATTGCATACGCATTTATTAGTTAATGGATCACACATTGCTCCTATGCCGCACACAATGCCTTCACATCGTCGTTTACAACGATTGCTTATGCAAACGCTAGGTTCAGAACATGGAATTTCTGGTGAACATATATCTGGTGTACATTGTCCTCCGGGAAATGGATTACCAAGAAAACCTTCGATACACTTACACGTCGGTCCATCGTAACTGACTATACATTGTGCACCAGTGCCGCAAACAAAACCATCGCATTCTATACAGAAGAGTGAATGTCAGTTGATCAAGTAATGAAAAATAGAAAGAAAGAATTATTTTACATTAAATTTCTCAAAAAAATATCAGAGAAATTTGTTTTCAGTAATATTTACACTTTAATATCGATAAAAACACTTACGTGAAACGCATTCATTATTTTTACCCTCGGTAAATCCAATAACACATCGACACCAAGCAGCGTGTTTATCTGGTTCGCAATATGCATTTGGCCCACATGGCACATTGTCGCATGGATTGATACAGCTTCCATGAACGCAGGCCAAATAATTTTCGCAGTCGTTGTTAGATGCACACTCACTCTTTGGAAGAGGAATACCACTGCAACCGATTCCATAGGGATCGCCAGAAGTACCCTTCGGGCATTCGCAAATATGACCCCCTTTGGTGTTAAAACAGTATGCTTCGTGACCACAAGGATTATTTGCACACTCGTTTACATCGATACAACCATGTTGAGGATCGCCCTCGTATCCAGTTTCGCACATGCATCTAGGCGGATCACTTGGTGTACATTTTGCGTTGATACCGCATGGAAATCGATCGCAAGGATCTAACGATAAAACAATCTGCTTTAATCGTCAGTTTGGTGGATATTTAAAAAAAAAGCTCTAACTTTTACTTTAATTAATTTTATGTCTTTATATCTAACTTTGTTAGATTATTGAAATATAAAATAAAGAGACGTTAATTTAAGAAAAAATTCTGTCATAGATTGGAATATTTGAAAGCATACAACATACCTTTGCTAAATTACAATCTAATATTTTTTATAATTGCATTTCTGTAACGTCTTACTTTTACAAAGATTCCCATCAAGAGGATCCGTATAGAATGGTGGTGGACAGACACATTCACCAGGCTGTACGCATTTCTCATTAGCTTTACATTCGTTATCATTCGTACATCTTTTTTGGGCTGGAGAACAGAGGCCATTGTACGGATCACCGTCATAACCATGAGGACAAATGCATTGATGGGACCCCGGTAAATTTATACATTCTGCTCCAAATCCACATACTTGATGACCATCGATGCATTCGTTTATGTCTGCGTAGTATGAGTTAAATATTAATCTTATAAAAAGTGATATTAATATTACACGGTAAATCACGCGTATTACGTACATATAAATTTATGTATAGTAAAGCGCAATGCAACGAACAGTATTACAAGTACTAACCTTCGCAAGAACCGTCTGCTTTAGTGGTGTAACCTTTAGGACAAGCGCAATAGCTAACTCCTCCAGCTATCGTGATGCATTCTGCACCACTTGGACAAGTTTCTCCTTTAGAACAACCAGCTAACATGCACTTACCATTTACAATTTTGTAAGGTGGTTGACATTGGCATTCAATACTGTTACATTCTATAATTATAAGTTTTACACGAAATTATATTAAACATACGTAAATTATCGATTTTAAATATTTTATTATTTGATTCTTCAGAAATCAAGAATAAAATTTAAAATTAGCTAATTTTAATTTATTTTGCATACTTAAATGTTTTCTAGCAGACTAAATTTAATTAAATAATAAAACATATATATTTATATATGCGTTTTACCTTCACAAAGGGCGAATGGATTTCCATTAAATCCTGGTGGACACTGGCACTCGTAACTACCAGGTAGATTTTTACAAATGGCATTAATACCGCAAGCTGCTTTCTCTCTTAATTCCATGCATTCGTTTATATCTCTACACTTGCCAGTATCACTGTCTCTAGTGTACCCACGTTGACATATGCATACGCTACTTCCGACAAACTCATCCTTGATACATTGTTCTCCGGCAGGACAAGGTGTACTAGGTCCACAAATATGAGGTGCTTTCGATTCCTGACAACCACCGCTGTAAGGATCTCCTGTCATTCCACTCGGACACTGACAGGAAAAAGAGCCAGGTTCATTGTTACAAATAGCACCTGGTGGACAAGGATTTATGGCGCATTCATCGATATCTCTGCAACCGCTTTTTACTCCAGGCTTTCCAGTGTATCCATTACTACAGAGACAGGTAGCAACATCGTTCAACAGCATACAATGTGCATTTGGTCCACAAGATAAGTCTTCGCATGGATCTGATAAATAATATTAAATACGATTTATAACAAACTTCATTATAATATTTAATGTCTTCAAATACTTTTACACGCACGCATACAACGAACCATCAATAAAAAGTTCTAGTTTTTAATTAGTACTTTTTATAGAATAGCACTTACGTCTACAGTCATTTCCGACGTTAGGTTCAGGACATAAGCATCGTTTTTGCGGATCGCAAATTGCATTTCCAGGACAATCTGCGTCAATTTCGCACGTGACTATACCGACGCATTTAATGTAAGGGTCAGGATCTGGTATAGTTTCTTCTGGACATGTACACACATAAGAACCTTCCGTATTGGTACATATAGCATCATGACCGCATGCATCGTGTCGCAGACATTCGTCAATATCTGTGTAATTTAATAGAGTACAAATACATATAAATCGTTATAACTACAACGAATGATTTTAAAACTATACAACATTTAACTTCTACGGATTTTACCTATACACTGTTTAAAAGCGTTTCCAGAATATCCCGATTTGCATAGGCAGTTAAATCCTCCAGGAGTATTTGTGCAAATACTATTTTTACCACAGCGTCCAGAGGGACCATTTATCGCGTCACATTCATTTATATCTATTAATATATCAATGATACATTAATTATAATGACAATAAAATACATATGTACAAATAAAGTAAATAAAAATATTCTCTGTAATATTTTCTTGTTCTTACCAACACATCCCGCTGCTATGTCATTAGGATTAAATGTCCAGCCATCCTCGCATATGCAATAAGCTTCGTGACCATCCGCTTTACAGAATGCATGATCACCGCAAGTCACTTCATCGCAAGGTGCTATGTGACATAATAAAATACGCAATTTTAAATTAAGTACGTAAATATAATGTATTGACTACACGATAAATTAACAGTTACCTTTGCATGGTATATGAGGCGGAGTTCCAACAAAACCGGATTCGCATTGACAATGATAACTCCCTCGTGTATTACTGCATATCGATGCTGATCCACAAGGATTCGTTAGACACTCATCTATATCTAAACATTCAGCGCGATCAGCTTTAAAGCCATCTTTACAAAAACATCGGGTTTCTATACATTCAGCATTGTTCACACAGTCGAAGTTCGATTTACAGAGAGTCGCTACGTCGGTCTAAAATAAATCATTACGAATAAAGAAACGAAAATATAATTAACGAGTTCGAACATTTATGATAGAAAAATCTACGGTAAAAGTTTACCTGTTCGCAGCCAATCGTTGGAGTAGGATTACCGCTATATCCTGGCGGACAAGTGCAATTATACCCAGGCACTTTATTTTTACAAATTGCATTTATTCCGCAAGGATTTTCATATGCTGCGCACTCATCTATATCTAAAAAAAAGAAACCTTTGTATTACATACTATCGTAATTCAATAAATCAAGTTCGATAAAAATTAAAGTACACGTCGACCCCAATGAAAAATATTTAACATATTCGTTATACCTATATAGTACCTATACATTCACTATAGACTTTTCATTATGATAAAACCTCTATTATTATTATTATTATTATTATTATTATTACTATTTCTCTTCGATTAATTAAAGTATGACTAAAATATATTTACTCATAACTAAAGTAATTTGCCTATATTAAAACTGTAATAATATAAATAACGAATTAGTAGGAAGATATTCCAAATTTTGAGATCATAGAAACAATGGGGTCTCAGGTGCTAACCAATGCATCCCTTGAAGGGGTCACCAGTGTAGTCCGTTTTACAGCTGCAAATGAAACTGCCAATTGTATCGGTGCACTCGGCATTCTCGCCGCAAGGATTTTTCTCGCATTCGTCCACGTCTGTTAATCAATACGGTTAATCGCATGGTGAGTATTAACACATCATTAATAATTAATATCTTTTAAAAGAGTGAAAGAAGTGTTATATAGTACGGTAGACTGACTTTCACAGAGAGTCACGCCCTGACCGACGAAGCCTTGCGGGCATATACACTTGTACGATCCGGGGACGTTGATGCACCTTGCGTTTTTAACGCAAATGTCGTCACGACTGCACTCGTTCACATCGATACAACCGTGAATTGGGTCCATTTGAAAACCTTCGTGACATCTGCACTCGAAGCTCCCATTCGTGTTCACGCAATCGGAATTGTCGCTGCATGGTGTACTCTTCTCGCACTCGTTTATATCTATTAGTAATCGGTTAGTGATTTTAAATAGCGTCTTTGATATTTTTTAGTACATGAATGAGCAACTGTGTACTAATAAATATATATGTACATAGTAAGCGTAGCAATAGATGAAACAATCAAGGTCAATTTATTATTCATTATCTTTTGATGCTTCTAACTTGTTCCAGTTAATGAGTTATTGATAACACTATGTAACACGATTTAACTAATTGCATAGAAACTGTTACTTTCTAGTTATCTATACCTAAATTAACAAAATGCATATAATTGAATTTAACGAAAAGTTCAAATGAATTTGTCATGATTACATAGTGTATTTATTAGAATATATGGCAATAAGTCAAAGCATTAGATGTTAATACAGTCGATATTTTGATATGTACGGAGGTGGACGATTAAACATAATTCATAAGATTGTAACAGACAGACGTCTGATAAAAACGAATTACAATTGTAGAAATATCCGTAAGATCATTGTTACTAAGTTTCAGTCTCAATTTGCATCTAGAAAGAGGTAAATAAACAACGTGCGATATCATTTCGTAATATCATCTTTTGCGACTTTCAAACTTACCGTGGCACCCACTTATCGGATCGCCGTCCATTCCCTCGGGACAAGCACATCGAAAGCTTCCCTGAATGTTCGTGCAGAGAGCTGAACGACCGCAAGGACTTCTCAAGCACTCGTCGATATCTGTGCATTTGTCTTCGGGATTACCATTGTATCCTTGAGGGCACTCGCACTTATAAGCACCAGGTAAATTTATGCACTGAGCTCCGTGGCCGCACGCACCCTTATATTCGCATTCATTTATATCCACACACTGTTTGAACAATAAACAATAGCAAAGTCAAACAAGCAGATTTTAAATATTTACTTAACGATTGAGTATTAAGATCGATGGACAGAAAATCAGTTTTGATGCAGATTGTTTGCAAAGTGAACAAAATAGTCATATTATCGTTATCCTTTTGGTACCGATTATCATTTCTTTGACTTACATTATCGTACGGATCACCAGTAAATCCATCCTGGCACGTGCACGTGTAATTTCCAGGTATATTATGACACTGGGCATTACTGCTGCATGCACCGGGTATAGCGCATTCGTCCACATCTTCGCAATGCACCTCTCCGTTACCTATATATCCGGATTTGCATTTACAAACGAAATTTGAGGGAAGATTGCAGCACTCGGCGTTTTCGACGCATCTCGACGCAATAGCTGGTACATCGCATTCGTTTATATCTGTAAAAACGGTTGCCTCAGATGGATTTACATAAGAAAAAACACAATATCAACGTGTTAGAAGAAAGAATGTATTTTAGTTAAGAGGTGTTAGATATTAAGAAAATCTGTTTTCAAAATTCAAATTCAAACGAAATAAATGTTAACGATTTAATGTGATTTCGCATTTGTTTAAAATAAGCATGACGAGATACAAAAATGTTTTTTTTTCAGAATGATTTCCTTCTGAAATTTATAAAAATTCATTATCGTTAAATTTCCATACCTTCGCAATGAAAACCATCGCCACGATAGCCGGGATAACAGGAACATAGAAAACTGCCCAGGGTATTTGTGCAGTGGGCAAAAATATCACAGGGCCTGTATTTACATTCATTCTCGTCTAAAAGAGTTGGGACAAAAATTAGACGTGTTTGATTTTCCTACGAAGTTAATAAACGCATTTTTTTTTTT
>JAITYT010001658.1:230096-246720 GCA_025433975.1 Liostenogaster flavolineata
ATGGAAAGAAGATTTAGTCAGTAAGGATGTAACACTCTCCGTTGGTGCACCAATGGAGGTCTTACGAAAGATTTCCTCTTTCCTTCGGGAAAAATTAAAAAAAAGAAAAAGGGATAATAGCATAAGCAACGTTAAAAATATTTAAAGTATTAAGGGAACCAGTAATATTTAACTTTATTAAAAAAAATATTATTTTATTAAAACAAATTACGAAATATAGTTTCCATCATTTTTTGCCACTTTTTTCCATCTATTCCGTAAATTTTCTTCCCTCGTGTATGGATACTGACTAACTCAAATTAGACTATATAAAAATAATGGCGGAAATCCTGGTTCCTCTAATATTTAACATACATTATCAGAAAAATATCAAAGAATTCTCCATAGGAAGTAACGCTGTTCGCAAATGCAAGCGATTGCGTGTCTTCCTGCTAATTTCTGGTAGTTACTTTTCGCTTGCAATATAGTAAGTCTAATGGCGGTTTTGCGTCACAACCTAGACAATGTCGTACCTTTCGCTATCGATTCGATTACGTGCTAGAACGTGCGTCTCGATACACGAACGAATTGCGAAAATCCAATAGCGCGTTAAACCGTGGATTACTTTGAACCCCATCAGTAAAGGAATACAATGCCAAATAGAAAAGATTTTGATCGATAAGGATAATAGAGAAACGCGTTTGTTATTTGACAGTATCATAAATTTCAATTCTTTATTTCAATTTCTACGCCAACCAAAACCTTCGATTTTAAGAAACGTACGAATAGCAGAGATGTGCACATTAAAGGTCTACTGCTATTTGCACGTCGCCAACATCCAAGTAAACGCAAAAATACGCGCCGATGTGTCTGAAGAGGTTAATGCTCCTGGTTGTATCTACTTAAGAGTTCATAACTCTAATTCACGTTTTATTGTTTATCGATAAATCGCAATAAATTGCTTTAACATTCAATAGGATACTTGGCTTTTACAGTCTGAAGTATTCGCACTTTGGTTCATCCTCAGATTGATTTACTGGAAGGAGAATATTAAAATGGATTGTTGAACTAAGATACGATAAGATATGCACAATAGGGTTAAAACCACCATTAATTACGAAATATCCTACCATCGAAAATAAGATGAACAAAGATAATCTGTGATTAACTGTTTCTTTGAAGAAAGATCGAAGAAAACAACCATTTATTACAAAGCGTCGAATCGCGAAAAACAGTTAATCCGTGTGCATTTTAATTCCCTACTCGAATTCGCCACAGCTGTTCTACATTAACTAACCACTAACTTTTGATAACCTAATATGAGTCTTGGACAAACGAACAAATCAATGAATGGACAACCAATTTGTACATTACATGAATAAGAGACATGAAAAAAGTCTCAAGAAATAAAAAATAAATTATGTATCTAGACGTCAAAAGTTTGGAAAATGTAACTCGTCACATACGAAACATAAGTGAGTAGCTCTTTGCAAAAAGAAACGTCAAATCCACGTGCTGAAAGACGAAGAGCCGTCACATAAATTACACCGAAAGGCATAGGCAATGGCGAATACTTTCTAAAATCTTTCTGAAAGTGACTGCACGCAACTATAAAAAAGACGCACGTCCGACTGTCGTTTCGAGAATTATCGAGTCAAAGTTTCCTTTCTGATATTTACTATCGACAAAAACGAATAAACACATGACGAACTCGAAGGTCGAGTCACGAAGCGCCACTCGTATTTCCTAGTAAAAATCAAATCTAGATTTCTACAAGAGAAAAGGTGGGCGAATCGACGTAACGAGCAGACGATCATTTTCCGATCGAGCGACGAACACGCCTCGTAGTATGCCATCCTTGACACCATCTGTCCAAAGGATGTAGCAAAGGTCGTAGGCACCGTGCATCCCGTTGCAACGTCGACGTTTGCTTGGTATCGAAGTAAAAGCGAGTTGCGTGACGTAACGCCAAGTAAATGAAGGACACCGCGAATTTTGGTACCAGGAACGAAAATTTCCTGGATTCGACGTGATCGTCAGAATCAGTGGAATCGATGGAATTGTTAAGCACGTGTCAAGCGTGAGACACGTATCGGTGGACGTAACGTTCTTACTAGGCCATCGTATGTAAGAACTCGAAGGACTTGTTTCCAAAACCGTCGAAACGAAAGTGCGTCGTCTCTAGGAAGAGACTCTTACTCTTTCGCGGAAGGTCGACGTAAGCGTCACCTTCGAATCCTGCTCGACTCTTATCCGAACATCTCCATATATGACCAAACTGCGGGGGCGGACTCGTGAAACTCGGCTCGACAACGTCGAGGCAATCGTATAGAGATCCAAAAAAAAATAAAGCTGGTCTCGCTTAGCAGGTCTACCAAAGTGCTTTAACTCCTTCGAGCAAAAATACTCCTCTGATACGCGATGCACTTGCAAAAAGCCTCGTAGTTCTCGTAATGGTGCAAACTAGAACGTTCTCCAAATCGCGGAGTCGAATAATCTCGACCTTGACTCGGGAAGAGACCAAAGCAACGCGGCGCTAGTCGAACGATCAGTCGTATCTCTCCTCTGCCGCGAAACAGCGAGGAACGATCGAAACGCTTCTTTTCGAATATGTTGGAGATCGAACGCGTAGAGATCGATGGAATTGAAGATGAATTTCGACCTGAAAGAGTCACGGGAGTCATTTAAAGAAATGGTATCCGCCTGGACACACGGATACGCTCACCCAAGAAGCGTTCTTGGATGCAATTCACCCTGGGTGCTTCGATGAATTGTGCATCGACTTCGAAACAAGAGAAAGAGGGGAGAGAAGAATAAGAGAACTCTCAAAAAATCTGCTCAAATTAAAAAATTCAAAGAAACTCACTGCACCAAACATATTAACGTATAACGATTGGATCGATTTACTGTTAATCGCTTTATCGATTTTTAACATTAAAATTCGGAGACTCACCCGTCCCCATGGCTGAGAGCAGCCTCCTTCCGTCACAATTCTTTCGCGTATCCAGGCTCCAATCTTGTTTCGATTTTCGATATCACTCTTGGAAAGAAAGAAATGAAAAAAAGAACAAAAAAGAGCACTGGCGCAAAAGACGACTCTTCGCCCAGCCGGGAGACCGCGGACGAACTGCTATCTAGCAAAGACTTTTCGTGAGACTTGGACGTGAGACAACGACGACGTCATCGCCGGCCTGATACCTCATTGGCCGACGCGACTTCTCTCGACTTGACTCGACACGGCTCGCCTCTCTCTTTCGGTGGACCTTCCTCCTCTCCTTTTCCTTCCACGATTGCTTCCTTCCCTCTCCCCCTCCTCACGCTTTCTCACTCTTTCTCTCTTCCTTTCCCTCCGTTCCTCCCTTTCGTTCCAGCCGACGTTACTTTTCTCTCCTTTTTTTCTACGAGTTCCCTTCTTGTCTTTTCCTCTTGACACACGGGCGTGTCCTCCTGTCTCGCTTCCACCAAAGATTTAACGCTATATCGTGGTTCTTCTTCGCGTTCGTTCGTTCGTTCGTTTACTCTCCCACATCAGAACTAGACTCGGGGTAGAGAGTCACGCAGCGCGCGCAAAGTCGGTAAGTTCGATGCCTGGAACCAATATCCTCGGCCGTTCTCCGACTCACCAAGCACTGTATAAGGTATAGGAGCTACAGGTAGTTACAGATCGGCCGTGCCTCGAAGGTCGATCGACGATATCGCTTTCGTATGCCATTTCTTTACGATCTATTTCGATATCCAACGTGGAAGTTCGAAGAATTATTGGAATTTCGTTCGAGAGGAAAATGATCTTTTCTGCGATATAAGTAGTTTCGAACATCGCGTAGGCGGGATCCTTCGATGGATCGTACGTGTTTGATTTTTTCCCCTTTCCATACGAGATAAAAAAATTACTGATCGGCATAAGTTAAATTTCGTTGTCTGTTTCGTGGTTGGATTTCAAGTTTATCAGCATTCCCTTTACAAGAAATCGATGATTTTCTTTTTAAGAATAGTATTGAAAATAAAATGAAAATTTTGCTACAAGCAGATCCTCGCTCAGATTTACGGAAGCCAGATCTGCCAACGATGTCTCATGGATCGCTGCTCGATGCCTCAAAAGATTATACCCTACATCACGGATCGTTGCTTCGATTCGCGGAAAGAATAAATTCGTAGCATCCCGTGAATTTATTCGTAAATAAAAATAGGAATAGAACGAATAAACAATCTTAAAAATGCATTACGAGATCGTACGAGATGCATTAAGATCGTACTTTTCAACTTACAAAAGCAAGTTCGACTCCACCTCGAAGTATCATCTGCAAAATGTTAAGGAAATTTTTTGTAGTTCGATGAATAAAACGATAGTTAATAGTTAAAAGTTTAAAAATGCAACGATATTAACGATAACAACAAATTAAATGCTATTATCAGTTAAACTTATTTTTTTATGTATTTTATAAAACTTTCGCTTCAAATTCAAAACAACAAAGCACGAACATTCTCGCATGATTCTAATGACACTGTAGTCTCTTCTGCTTTACATTACAGTGGTGTCGGTGAACTCCAATGCCTCGAGGCAACTCACGAACGGGGACCACATGAAGAATCTAAGAACATACACACATACTTGTACAATTTGCACCATTACGTTTAATCAATGTCCTCCTCGTACACATATATGCATGTAAATATATATAGTTTAAGCATTTCATAGGAGTACAATGTGCTGCGATACCGGTGATGCGAATGAAGACCTAAACTCCTTGAATCTCCAAACCCATCTGCGAAGTAACTTTCGCAGTCATCGAAAGAAGCCTTTTTGTCCATCCATTAATGTCGATAAAAAGAATCGATAAGCATGAGAACAGCATAGGAAAGAAAGTTACGACTAAAAGAAATCACGCATATTGTAAAATCGATGGCAGAGGGGCTTTCAACGAGTCCTTTACACCTTATAGCTTGCTTCTGTCATAGCATCGTATGGGTAACGGGTTCGAGAAGGCAGGCGTTCATTTCGTATTCTTTTCGACGATGCGTCATCCGCTTCGCCAACTGAGGCTAACTTCGATGTCTCGGCAGACCGATCAGCTTCTCTATTCACTTAATCGCTTTATCGTCGCCAAAATTCTTCATAATTCTCGATACTCCTTTTCGAAGAAAATAGAAAATAATTCAAATAATTATATACGTTTATCGCAAATACATTTTTAACGCGTTTGAATTACACGCTAGTGTTGGATCGTGTTATTTTATTCGTAAATTAAAAGATTTTACAAATATAACGATCTACTATTACGAACATGAGTTTGACCCATCTTGTTTTGTTGCATTGTTATACGATGATTGTAAAACGCGGTCGAGAAATAAAATAGAGTTTACCTTAAACGGAAGAAGTTAGAATCAGATCGAAATTTATAGTAGCAGAAATCACCAGATACGAGTTGGTAATTGACCAATTTGCAAACGTACGCAACACGTGTCTTCCGAGCACCGTTCATGAATGATCATCGGTTTGTTGATTCATTCCATTGCAATACGGTACAATACGCCACGGAATTGTACGATGGTTTTCTCTCTATTTGAAAATAAAAGAATTCTGTTATTTCTTAAATTTATTAATGTTGCAATTCATACGTGTAGCAATGGACATTAAAATACTACTTAATAAGACATCGACGATTTATATTTGCGATAAAAATAGATGCTTACTATATACGATAAAAACAGATTTTAATTTTTTAATTTATCTGTTTCATGTTTATTATATAAATATTTATTACCAACAGCCATTTTAGCGCTGATCAAAAAATAAGAAAAATATTTGTTTACCTGTAAGAAAGATTATATGATACAAAGGAACATTGATGTTGAAAAAAGCAACGCAGAGGGACGTTTTCGAGAACCTTGATACTTTATACTTCGATATGTTATGACTGACTACGTGGGTAGTCACCACGAACGTGGGTAGTTCGATCATCTTCGTATTCGTGACTACGTAGTACATATGCATCCCACGCATTTATTACAACATTTTTTAATCGAATGAATATTCTCTTCTAGTTCTCAAAAAATGAACATTTTATAAAAATTCTGTTACTCCTAACAGAAAATGTATTGCATTAAATATTTAACGCAGAAACGCGTACATCGTGCGATGAATTAATAAAAATATATTTTCATTAATTTAATTTTAAATATAATTTCATTCGAGTACAAACTCATGAGTTAACTTCGGTTTGAAAACATTAACAGATTTATATTATTCTTCCCAATCTTTCTAACGATAAATTCATCTAAGTATAAAAATATACGTGCAATGGAATTCGCGCGATCTATAAAACTTGTATAAAAAATAAACTATTGAAAATATAATTAAAAATTACCCTACACAGTTATATTTTAAACGTATCTCTTTAACATATTTCTCAAATAAAATATACCGTTAATTTTGTCCAGAATATGAAACAGATATAAAACTATAATAACACCGTAGGTTCTTTGAAATCCGAGGTTTATGAAAAGCAGATTAGGGTGTTATTAGCCCGTCGTGCAGGTTCATAGGGACAACGGTTTTTAAGGATCTTTGCCGGAGATGGGCTGGAACAGGAATAGCAAGGATGACGTAAGCTCCCAATGTGCGCATACCGCAACTCTTGGGTGCGAATCTATTCGCATACATAAAATTACAACATGTCTACTACCATCAAAACAGCAACAATTAAAAAGTCATCGACATTATTTTTTAAATAATATTCTTACGAATAAACAAATTTTTATTTCGTTATATATTATATGTTATAATCAAATTTAATATTCTCACGTTTCTGAGATGCTAGAAAAAAATATTTTTAGTTTTGTTATAAATTATATATTATAATCAAATTTAATACCATTCTCACATTTGTATAAGATGCTATAAAAATATTATACAAATTAAGAATAATGAAAATATAAACTCATGTCTATTTATTGCATACGATTTGAAGAATAAGAAATGCATAAGCGTTATAATAAATATTATTGGTAACAAATTGCTTTTGAACAATTTAAATTAAATTAAAAACTTTGAATTCTGTATGGAATAAAGTGAATAAGCTGAAATAATTATTTCTTTTTCGTGTTATATGCAATGAAAAAACATATACATATATATATATATTTCATTTATTCAATACACGCGCGCGCGCGATAGATGCGATATTACGTAGGTTAAATGCGTAGGAAGTCTAGCCTTCAAGTTCTTTGATAAAAAAAAGTAATGATTAGAATTAAAAAAGGTGTAGGTCTCCAATGGGAGAAGTGAATAAAACAGAACATTTATAGTATGTCCATGTATTTATATACTGATTAAATGATCTTGCATTGAAACGATTCAATGTATTTCATCAAAATGTATTATAGAATACACTGTAACTCCTAGATGATGTGTAAATGTAACATTTATATTTAAACTGCACTTATATCAACAAAATACATAATTATTTACATTAATTATAATAATTAATAATCTTTTATTCAATAAGCTTGCTTTTTTTTAATTTACGTGCTTCTTTACATTTTTCTTTCTCAGCATTTTCATGAAGACGTCTTTTTTTGCGAAGTAGCCATATTTCTTTTGCCCTCTCATGGCGACCCTTCATCATACTTTTATATAGATTTCTATGCTTTTTCTTAATCATCTTTTCTCTCAAACGATATGCTTGATTTTCTTCGTGTCGTTTTTCATTTGGATTTTCCTTCGTTATCTCTCCAGTTTGCACTTTCATCGCCTTTTTCTTAAAATATAACATATACTTAATATATACTTAATACACGTAATAAAATATATAAATAAAATTCATTAAACTTTTAAAATAGATAAAATAGAAATTTTTAATAACTAACCTTCTTCATACGATCGTATTCTTTCAGTTTTTCTTTATCCGTTATCATTGCATCATTATCATCAATTTCTTCTTCATTTTCATCATTTAAAATGCCTCCCAAATTCTGTTCTTTTTCTTCATCACTTTCTTCCTCTTCATTTTCTGATTCATCTAGTTCAGCATCGACTACAACATAAATATAGATTGATATCAAAATGAAAGAAGCTCATAGAATATTAGTATTATTGAAATAAAATAATTAAACAAGTACTTTCTCTAAGTTTATATTCAGGATCTGTCAATACACGTTCTTCCGGTGGAATATATGTTTGATCGAAACGACTATCTGAGAATGGCGAAAGATGTGGAGGTAATACTGCACCCATTAAATATTTGTCTACAGACAATATTTTTTTTGCATTTATACAATCGAAAACCCACTGAGGCTGAACGTAGTATCTGAAAGATGATACAAAGATAATTATAACATATCAAAATAAATTTTATTTTCATGTTCTCCTTTATTTAAATATTTAATTCTAAATTTAAAGATAAAATTTATTATAATACCTCGAAATAAATTTTTTTGTCATATTAGGTCTATCTACAATTTGATGAGTTATTGTTTCATCGTTTTCTTCAAATGTAGCACCAACAAATAACATCTTATCCCACGAAACTTCTCCACCGAAACTCCGTAAAGTAAACACTAAAGATTCCTTCGGTACCTCTCTATTTAAAAAAAATTTTAAACCTTTAAACAATGGTTCTGTTTGCTTGACATCAGTTTCCTAAAACATATAATTAATAAGTTATATAATAAAAATATAAATATTTGCCTATTTGAAGCAATTTATTATACCTATTTTATATTTAAAATTAAAATATATTTTAGTTCTTACATTTGAGAAGTGATCCATTTCTGTTTCCTCATCTTCTATATTTTGAATGGAGGGATCTAAGCTAATTAATTTTAAATTTAATGCACTTATTCTTTCCGCTACAAATGCTTCTTCATCGACCAGTGCTTTTTCACAATTGCCTAAATGTTATATTCATACTATATAAATATTACACATTGAAATTTTTAACTTATTGAAAACTTTATGCTATATTCTAATTAACTTATCTTCAAATAAAATTGAAGTACTTTAACTTCTCAACTCCTAAATATTGAGACCCTGATCCATATTTACTATGATATTTACTTTTATAATTATGTCTACTTTCTATTCTAATAACATAACATTTAATTTCATCTCAAATATTACAGAAATAAAAAATAAGGTAATAAGTTGAGAAGTCATCTTACCTAAATTATTCAGTTTTGGAGGATAATGTAAATTGAGAGAATGGTAAAGTCTATAATTCACAAAGCCAAGCATTACGATATAAAATTCCACAAATATAGACATAAGTTTAAAATCAACATCGCTTTTAGCTTGAGGCTCGAAAGAAAAATGATGTGGAACAATCCAAGTAATAGTCTGTCCTTTCACCTCAGCTTGAAAGTAATAACCTTTGATAGATACGAAGACTTTGCGCAATGCTTTCGCTGCTATTACATAATGTAAAAATTCAATCGTTAATCTTCGACAGAGAAGTGATTGATCTCTTGGTATGTGAGGTAAAGATGGAAATGTACTAAATAAAAAACATAAAGTTAAACAATCATCGAGATCTCTTAAAGCATCAATGAATGTTGGGTAGCGTTCCTTGACGATATGATCTAATTTCAAAGTAGGATGATTGTTCAAAAAGATTTTCATTTCACGAAAATCTTTTATTGCCTTGGCTCTTCCAACTTTTCTGTTAAATATCTGAAATCACAAATTGCATGTACACAAATTGAAAAGTAGTATCTTAATGCTACTTTGTTTCTTGAAGATACCTTGTAATCCCTTAATTTCCATATAATGGGCTCGTGCATTAAAAATTGAATATCTTTTTTATGATATAAAGTTTTAATTCCGCTTTTACCTTGTTGTGCCCGTTTACGATTACGGGGCTCTCTTGGATAAATACCCTTTAGTATACATAGCTTACGAAAATCGTTCAAGGAAAGTTGCAGTTTTTTAAGCGCAGCTTTCCTGGTCATAAATTGTGCACCTTCGCCTGTTTGATACTGTAAATATAACAAAGTAAAACATTTCAATAAGATATAAAAAACCAAAACCGAAAAAATTAATACCATGAAACATTTTATAAATTAATTGTATTCTCATAACCTTACACGATCTTATATTATTTTACACAATTTTACATAATTTTTAAAATTTTATGTAAATCGAATATACGATATACCTTCTTTTTTCCTATTACGACCATCGTGATGTGTAATTTTTTACACTGTTTAAAACTTTAACGAAAATATCACATTCACGGAAAACATTCGCTTTTCCAAACATGTGCTTCTACCATCGGGATTGACTATGTATTGGTTCAGGCTATAAACCCTACGGCCATATAATTTGCCGACCGCGATAAATATCAACCAGTCGCTGAAGCCAGCGAATAAACTATTCAAAACAGACGTGATTTACTTAATATAATCGTGATAGCAATCATGGACGTAGAACATGGATTAACGCGAAATCTCGCGGACTAATTCTAACGAAGTCAAAAAGACGACGCGTACGTTTTATTTTACAGCACTAATTCTAACACGTCCACGTTTGACGGCGATTGGATGAGAAAAAGATGAGGGAAAGAAGGCACTGGACAAAAAAAGATTCAGAGATCGTCGCTTCAAATTACGCGTTTATGACCGCCAGGAGAATAATCCACTTTTCTCCATCCTTTTAAATTCATATTGTCACATCATACGTAAAAATCCTTTGATTCTAATTTTATTTCACGAAAAAGTCATTAATTGCCTAATAAAATATTGGAATTTATCAATAAGTTTCTTTTTTCTGCCACAGTAAAGAATGAACGCATAATTCAATCTGGTTCTTTGTATAGATAACAATTTTTTATAAATATCGCGTTTTCACGAAATAAAATCGTTTGTCAAATTAGTTCTCCGTTTAATCGAAAAATTATGTTAATGATTACAAAAAGAGGTATTACAAATTATCTTTCAATAATTCGTTCATAGTAACTATCTACTGACAATTTTAACTATTTTCTATTTAATTCCTTTCGTTAGTTGAATTCTGTCTTCAGTACAATACCATTGCTACGAAAATCGGATTAAATCTTTAACTTCGAGTGACCCATCTTTATTTTCATTTCTAATTAATGGACAAAAACATTATATACAACTTACAAAACTTAGATTCAAATGTGCGATAGTCGTTATAGTATTCTTCGTTTCAATTTTTACATTTACATTTCGTACGTAATTAAATGTGAATTATGTAATTAATTAATTGTATTCCTAAAATTCCTATTTTACGTACATATATACAAATATATTAAAATTTTACCTTTGTTCTAGCACTTTTTTGAATCTATTGTGTAAACGCGTAATATATTTCGCGTATATGATAAATATATGCGTCGTGTAATATTCATAATATCTTGTACTTTGAACGTTTTTGTTGAATATTACGTGTATTTTTCAATATCGAGTTGCTCGGGAAAACTAATTTAAGATTTGAATATAATTCAATAAATTGTGAATTCTTATCTGACAATTGTCTTTTTTTTTACAGTTTGTACTTTGCACACATTATCGCTTTAATATTTGCATATTCATTTCAGATGTTAAGAAGTAGCTTTAACATATATGGTGTTCTTTACAAGCATACGTTAAGATCACTTTTTGGTAATCGTATAATATAAATAAATCGTATAATATAGATAAATATTTCATTAAAAATGATATTGTCAAAGCCATTGTATGTAATTTATGATCTTACAAGTATATATTTACAACATCTTTATGCTACTCCAATTAAGACTAAAGCAATAACAAGGTAAATACAATTTGATAACGAATTTGTCTGTATCAAAAGTGAAAAATATTTTATTAATAAAATGAAGTAAATTTATTGATTTTAGTTGCGTCTTTACTGTATTGGGATATTTGTTGTCTCAAAAATTAGCTGGTAAAAAATATATCAATAATAATCTAATTGCATATGGTCTCTTTGGGTAACTGTTATTTTTTTCAAGTACAATTATTCATGATATACTATGTTATTTTATTTAATATTGAAGTATAACATTTTAATAGATTACTTTTTGGAGGGACAATACCACATTATTTTTATTCTTACGTACCCCTACTAGTAAAGCATCCCCTGGCTATTCTTTTAATAGAAAGACTTATATATACACCATGTTTTCAAGCATTCACGATATATATGTTGGCAAGATTTGAGGTATATACAGTAAAAAGAATAATCTATGTAAATTATTATATGATTTATATAAAAATATAAAAATGTATTTTTAGGGTAAATCTCATACAATTTCTTGTGACCAATTGAAAAAATTATTTCAGCCTGTAATTATGACAAATCTGAAATATCTCACATTAATACAATTTATTAACATTAAATATGTTCCTCCAATGGTATGTATATAAAGTAAATAAAATATTGAATTAATTATATTACTTACTACTTCTTTGTTTCAGCTTCAAGTACTAATGTTAAATATAATTAACTTACTGTGGTTGATTTATTTTGTAAATCGACAAACAAGTTCGATAAAAGACAAAGTATCTAAAAAATAATATCAAATAATTGAACATCAATTTTGTTACTACTTTAGTAATGGAGAAGAAATAATCAATCCAAAAGTAAGACAGTGTTTTTATATGTATAGTGTGGTTCAAAAATTTGATATAATCTCTTTTGTAATTACAATTAGAAAATAATATTAAAAAAAACAGTGTTTCTTGAAGAAGCATCATACTTTTTTTTAATTATAAAGATATATATATATTTTTTATTTTTAAATAAGTCACTTTGTAAAAACACTGTAAATAAAGTCACTTACAATGTTAAATAAATAATTCTAATTCGTAAGGTTCTGATTTAATTACACAACAACAATACAGAGTATATTACAGGAGTGATCAGGTATAATCAATATTATGATTTTAATAATAGTAACATTTAAAGGCTGCTGTAAAATATAAATGGCGAATATTAAAGTCAAAAGCCATGGTGAAATTGAACCTAACGTGTAATTTTGAAATCACTTTGCAATTATGAAGATTAAAATATTGTGTATATATACAATATTCAATTATAATGTACAGCATTTATCAAATTAATCATAATCGTATAGATCGATAGAGAAATACTATATGTAATGACATAGAGATATAATACTTGTACTTTCATCATGTTTCATGAATGTTCCGTATATAATAAAGGTTATAAATAATTATTATACACCACAGCTGTTGACAAATTTCTTCGATAAAACTAAATCATGTAGGTTTAATATTATTCATATTTCTATTTATAAATAACATAGATTTTCCAAACATGATTTTTAACCCTATACATATATCTTCAAGACTTAACTCTGGATAATTAAGACTAGTCTAATCATGTCTTTTGGTATGCTGCCTGGCTCGTGAGCCAAATAACATTTGTGACTAGCATTTTAGTAAAACTAAATATTGCAAAGAAAATAATTATATATCATTATTATTCTTGTCTTATTTCATTAGCTATCTGTAACAGATGCAGCATGTCATAAGCTAAATAAATACACGAACAAATAAATAATAAATAAATAGTTTTATAATCTTAATTGCTACAAATATTAAAAATGTATTAGTGTAAATATAAAGACATCTATTTACACAAGGTACAGATGAAAAACATTGCACTAAAGCGTTCATTCATAAATGTTCGAATATCAATTGTTCAATTTTAAGAGTATTATTTTATCGTTAATGGAATGAGTAAAATTTGACTAGCATGTGTTTGTATAACAAACAATTATACTAATAAATCATTAATATACATTCTATTATAAAATGCAGATTAAGTATATAAATAATAAATAACGGATAAATAATTTACTTTTTTTTAGAAGTTTGTTATTAATGTAGATAATAATTTGTAATCTCCTAAGCTTGTTATTGCTTGCATATCAAGATTTGTAGAAGTCTTCATGTAACATTATTACGAAGACAGATTTTTCAAAAGTATGATAAAACTTAAAACTGGCTTTATCTTGTATCATGATAATAATTTTATAAAAATCTTGCCGTCACATTAACTATGTTATTAAAATATTTTCTTTTTCAACGTTTACTCATAAATCTTTACAATGGACTAGAAAAGTAAACCTTGGAGTGTTAATTCAAATTATGACATAAAATTTGCAACAAATATACTTTATCGATTACGAACAATATTTTACCTCTATTAGCTGAAAGATTAAAATTTGAGGTGAGATAAGTATCGAATACTAATACTGAAACTAATGGTGTCGAGATGAATCACCATCGATGAATCTTATTGAGCCATGAGATCAATGGAATAAATATTAATTGAATATTTGCAAATATTTAAAACTATGTATCAAATTTGGAATATGATTTCCTTCTTCGTTACAATTATACCTTCAAAGTATACAATCTTAAAACAACAGAATTTATATATTCAATCTAAATATCGATAAAAATACATAAAAGACTACGAATTAACAAAATCACGCTCCTATTGTTACAAGATATACCAATCCAAATTTGATACATTAAGGAACGCCATACGTTTTAAGGATTCAGATTATCGTATTAACGTGTATACGATGGACTCCGACTTGGAGAACAACTTGATCGGTGACTTGGACTTGACCAGTTACTGTGTCTGCTGCTTTCTGAACTACTTGGTGACGAGGGTGGTGTTGGAGTAGGTCGATGATATGGAATCGGACGTTTCCTGGCGCTAAAATTAATGACCATAAGTATCCTAATAAGATAGATTTGCATACTTCCTCAAAAAGTTTATAGACATGTCATTTATATACATATATCACAAGATGAATAAAAGTATGTTAGATAAGCAGGCGATTAAAAGTAGATTAGGTAATTCAAGTACTTTATAATTATTATTCATTGTTCAAAAGTATCAATTTGAAATATTTTAATAAACTGTACCTATATAAGTAGTACATTAGAAATAGTAACACTTATTTATTTACGTTTCACATAAAACTCATTTTATACGTTAATCTTTATTATTATTTGTAAAGATGATAAATTTATGCAAACGTGCATACAAAATCAGAATAAATCATGCAACACTGAAAAAGAAACATGCAAAATAAAAATGTGTTACTTACCACTTTCAATAACTACTTCTTGGTGAGGAACAATTAATAAAGTGAAAATATTTATAATATCACAACACAAATAATATAACTAAGAAATAAGCTTGTTTTTAGGCAGAAAATATTTTATTTATAACTGGCGTAAAATAAAAGACAATCTCTACTGTAAATATAAAATTTACAATAATTTATGCGAAAAATACACACATGCTACATCTACATATCTGTAGACTTTCGAATAATTAGATACAAAGGGAAAAAATCATACAACCAAAAGTAAGATAACATCTTAAAAGAAAATTTATAAATCAACGCAGCGATACTATATCAATTAAATCCCTCTGATTATACAAACTCGTTTATCAACATAGATAATTGCAGGGATCAAATTCTAAAAATCCTATCCTTTAATTCTTATAAAATAATTGCAATACCTACAATAGGTACATTAAAGGGCACACTGCAATACATTTAATTATTTAACTATGTTTTATCTGATTGTAATTCTAATAATTGTATTCAATGACCGAGTACTTTACATTTATTTATGAAATAACTTCGCTTTTGTCATAAAAAAAAGTCTAATATATGATTATTGCTAATGTCAAGTGTAGGAAAGTAACAGAAACATCTGTGCGTAGCCATAACTTTATCTTCTATGCTTGTCCCTCGATCTGTCCCTGTTGGACATAACAAACATAAAATAGAATTAGAATAATCCAAACATAGATTTTAAAATATTTTTTAAACACAAATTCAATATTAATTTTAATGTAATACAAATTTAATATTTTAACTTAGTCTTGACGTCTCGGAAATAATTATATAGTAACATTATTGTTTTCTAAAATAAAAAAAATATATATTACATATATATATATATATATATATATATATAAATTTATATAAATTTATATAAATATATATACAAATAAGGACTCTGTGTGTAATACAAAAATTAAACGGAAAGAAGGAACTTAAGAAATAAAAAATTCTACGATTGGTACAGTGATATACAAATTTAGCATGGTGCATCGTAAAATATAATACTACATTAGTGCAACTGCTAACTATATGACCTACCTTGTGATCCGACGCCTATCGAGAAAACTTGGTGAACCATGACGACGTGGTATAGATGGCGAACGAGATCTACTCGAAGCTGAACTACTGGAAGTTGAACGGGAAGATCTACTAGAAACACTGCTTGACGATCGTGATGAACTGGAAAAACTTCGACGACTATGCCTTGTTGAACTAAACACAGAGAGTTTAATCAATTTTTATATTTTTTTTTATTTCATTAAAATGATAATAAATTGATGTGTATTTATTTACAAATCGTTTATTTATCCATAGATGCTTAGTTGACTCACCTAGCAGAAGAACGAGAACTACTTCTGCTTCTACTTCTCTTTTCTTTTTCTCTAGATACTCTGGATGCCGACCTGGAACGACTCCTTGATTTTTTTGATAGGGAACGACTTCTCGATTTCTTTGATAAAGAACGACTTCTCGATTTCTTTGATAAAGAACGACTTCTCGAT
>JAITYT010001658.1:246828-257341 GCA_025433975.1 Liostenogaster flavolineata
GGATTTTTTGGATAAAGATCGACTTCTAGACTTTTTTGACAAGGATCTACTTCTTGACTTTTTCGACAAAGAACGACTTCTTGATCTTTTAGACAAAGATCTACTTCTGCTTCTGGATCTTGATTTTTCTGGCGATTGTGATGGAGATTTCTTCGAATGTGAAGGAGACCTCGAAGGAGAATGTTTCGATCTGGAGGAAGATCTCGACCTACTCGTTCTTTTTATATGTACCGGAGATTTTGAAAACTTATCAGATCTTGACAGCGATCTAGATGATCTACGCCTAGGAGATGTTGATTTTTTACTTCTTGAACGAGAATGAGATCTTCTACTTCTTGATAAAGATCTCGGTGAACGATGTCTGGGCGATCTAGAAGATCTTTTTTCTAAAGATAATGACCTTGTATATGATCTAGAGGGTGATCTAGAATATGATTTGTCTCGTAACGAATGTTTTCTAGAAACAGGAGAATTCTTCTTTGAGGTACTCGGAGATCTTGAATTTAAATTTGATTTGGCGATAGTATTGCTTGGTAAAGGTGGTGGAGATTCGCTAGGGGAGCGTAATTTTATTGTAACATCTTCATGACAAGTTGCTACAGTAGGTGAACGTGGTAAAGATTTACTTTGTGAAGAATGCTTTTGTGACATAGGAGAGTTATTCTTTATATTATTTGGCGAACCTCCTTGATGATTTGTTGCAGTTATTATAACCGGGGATTTGGAATTTATTTTATCTAGGTTTATATGTGGTAACGGAGGCGGAGATTCGCTAGGTGATCGAATCTTTATTGCTGCTTCTTCTCGAGTTAACGGTAACGCTGGTGAAGGCGATCGACTTGAAACTGGGGATTGAATGGCAGGTAGATGTATAGGTGACTTAGATTTCGATTTTTCTTTGACAGGTCCAATTATATTTTGTGTTACTTTTGGTGGGTCGTTCGGTAACGCAATGTCGAGAACACTATCTTCCTTCTTTTCTAGCTTTACCTTTACAGGACTTATAACTTTTTTCCCTAATGTTTCTCTAGCTTTTGCAGCTAAGCCACTTTGTAAACGTTTCAATGTATTCAATTCTTTGATCTTTTCTTCATCTTCTTGTTTAGGCTCGTCATCTACTATATCTGCTTCATCTTCGCTAGAGGATCTCAGACTCACTCTTGGAGTAATGACATGCATTTTTCTACTTCTCGAGATCGAACGCGATTTTTGCTTATTATCAAGACTTTTCCTTTGTTCTCGCTTCTTTTTGTCGTCCAATATGTCCTTATAACGCTCTGGATTTTTCCTAACCGGTGAATAACTTAGAGTCGATCGTCTGGATCTACTTCTTGATTTACTGCGGCTCTTACGACGATCTCTCGACTTTTCTCTTCTCTCTCTTTGTCTTCTAGGCGATCTAGATTTCTTACGGGAATCAGACCTTCTGCGCCTATGTACCGGGGACAATCTACGTCTTGATCCATAACGGTCGTACCTCGAACGACTTCTGCTTCTAGATATCGAGAATCTATTGTAACGTCTAGGCGATCTCGATATTCTTCTTCTTCTAGGCGAAGGTGTTAAACGCCGTGATCTCGAGTACCTTCTCTGAGGTGATCTTCCTCTGTCATTTCTGTTCCTAGAAGGAGATCTATGACGTCGTGGCGGCGGAGTCTTGTGTACCACCGGCGATTTATCCCTCTTCTCAGTTACGATCTTTTTTACGGGAGAATCTTTTCTTTTAATAATAGGCGGTGTTCCATTCCGAGATTTTTCCTGTTTTTTCGGTGATCTATTTGATCGATACTCTTTCGTAACGTTCTCAGTTTCCTCGGTTTTACCTTTTTCAACAGTTTTTTCATGTTTCGATATCTTTTTTGGTCTTTCAGGGGAGCTGAGATAAAGTGAAAATTTAAATAGAAAACGGTCAATACTATAAAATCTTTACGGGTCAATATTATAAAATCATGTGAATTGAAAATTGTTTTAGAATGATAGAACTACTAATTTACCTATCTGTAGGACTTTCAGATGACTGATGTTTTCGCTTAACTGACGCTTTCTTCTTCTATAAAAAAAACAGCAAATTTATTAATAAGAATGATGAAATCTACTATTGTACACTGATCATGCACATGTCTTTTAATAAAACAACTTAAAATATATTGTTCATTTCATACAAAATTTTGTTTAGAGTCTGCTTATTCCTTAATAAATATAATTATCTTCCTCAGGCTTATTACTAATATCTTAATCTGCAATAATGGTAAACGAAGAGAAAACAGGAACATATATGCGGATCTTTTATTGCCAACCTATATGTAAGGAACAAGCAGTCTCCTATCTTTAATTTTTCGCATAATGTGACGGTGCTTGACACAAAACAAGTGAAATATACAACAATCGCAAATTGTACAAGTATGAATCACAAATTAGTAATACATTGAGTAGCGGCATATCTGGTACTCACTCAGGGAATGTATCCTGTCAAATGGCGCTGATAATTACAAACAATACTGAGATTTACACTTTGAAATAATGACTGTTAACTTGAAATCAGATAAAATCTTTACAAAAACAAGCAATGAATCATGCATATCCAAAGATAGGTAATAACGTAATATTTATAATTTAATATTAATTGATAACTTATATAGGAAAAATTAACATAAACTAGATGTTCCATGCTCTTGCTTTACGTGCACCGCGCGCGCGTGTGTGTGTACATGTGAGCACGCGCGTAGGTGTATAGGCGAATGTGCGCGTGTAGGCAGATGAATGAACAAATAAATAAATAAAAGAAAGATGGATAGACAGATGGATAAATAAGATGGATAAATAAGATGGATAAATCGATAGACAGGTAATCAAGTAGATAGGCATGTAAGTAAGCAGGTAGGTAGGTAAAAATGGATGTACAGGTAGGTAAATAGGCATTTAGATACAGATAAAGAGATCAAATAATACAGAGATAAATATTTAAACAGACAGATATAGGGAAAAAGAGGAAGAAATGATATGCAAGTTTCTCTGAATTCAAATTATAATTCTTACCTCATGTTTTTCTTTTCCTTCAATTTTTGATTTCTTTTTCTTCTTCTTCTTTCTTTTCCTCGACTCAGTTTCAGAAGAACTATACAATAATATTAAAATCATTACGACCATAAATAACATTTTAATATACATAAAAATAATAGTTTCAAATGTATATATTACCTGCTCTCTTCCGAATCATCGCTAGACTCGCTATCAGAGGAGCTAGCCTCAGTTTTTTTGTGTTTTTTTTCTTTTTTCTTCTTCTTAGACTTGTCTTTCTTCTTGTTAGCCTTCGGAGACTCCGATCTATGAAATTCATTATTTGTTAATTTAAAAATCTCATAAAGGATTATCATGATTTTTCAAATGATATTTAATTTTTAATTCTTGCAGTGGACGTCTTCCTGCTGACAAGTGCATACCTTGTGCTGACAATAAAGAAAGCTGTTGTACAATGTATTTGTGTGTGAAACGAATACTTCATTCTAACGATACAAGCTACCTGCTTTCAAATTTATGAATTTGGCCAAAATGTAATAAAGAATAGCCTTAATGAAGAACGCGTTCTTAATAAGATTTCACACAAAATAATTTTAAATGTAGGTAATGGTTACGAGATAAAAGAAAGAGAAATTAATTATAAATAACTTAGGAAATGCAGTGTGTATAATTTGTAATGTATTATTAAAAAGAAATAATCTACACTGCAGTTCCAAATTAATCAAAATAATTAATAATGTAATACAACGATAAACGCACAGGTGAAAATCACAGTTTTGGGCTATAGCTAACAAATTGACTACATAAATATTTCCTTGAAAGATTTGGTTTCTTCTATTTCGCAGGATACCTACGGAAGCTTACCACAATAGAACCTTATACATAAAACCACATCTTCCAAATATTACAAAAGACGAGTATACAAAGTATGAGGAGTATTGATATAATATGGGATTAGCATTACCTTGATAACCATCGATAGGGACGGACTT
This sequence comes from Liostenogaster flavolineata, assembly GCA_025433975.1. Lineage (NCBI taxonomy): Eukaryota > Metazoa > Arthropoda > Insecta > Hymenoptera > Vespidae > Liostenogaster > Liostenogaster flavolineata. The sequence continues at coordinate 250,839 of JAITYT010001658.1, forward strand.
GTCAGAAAAAAATAGAGAGATGACATTAACAACAAGCTTTATCGATAACAACAACAAAGATAGAAATGCATGATATACGCGATAGATTGTGCGTTATGTTAAACCTGTGTTTACTGTTGTACATTGAGTAAACGTTTGCTAACAGTTTAATAATGTTAAATTTATGCCAATTTCTTTCAACTCGACAAATTCCATAAATAAATTTTAATCATCGCATAGAAACATAATATCCAATATAGCAAACATTTACCTTCGAAACGATCGTTAACTCGCGAAAATATTGCCAATTACGTCCGTGTAATAAAAACCTAATATTTTATGTCGGTGCAATAAGTCGGTAATTTCATTGGTAGTACACACGTAATGTATACAAGTGTTTTGAAAATTAGACGCGACGACCACACTTACCTACTGAGCCTACTGGGTAGGCACTCAGTCCTCCTCAGTTCTGTTTGAAACAAAGAAAGGTGTATGGGACATGAAATAGTAGGTGAGTCATGAGTCAGTATCCGATAATAGACGTGTAGTAAGCAAATGAACCAGTGTGGATTTGCGGTAAATGAATTAATTAGGAAAAAGGGAGGAACACTACGGGGGAGGGGTTCGTGCAGCCTTGGAACCTGGACTCGTACATATCAACGCACACTTCTCTGATCGATGCTCGACAAATACATATCTGGATAACCAGTAAAACGTCACTTGCGGATTTAAGAGTAACAACCAGAAGTCCGAGCCGAGTTTCCATTGGCTTGTGCACAATTACGTTGTGTTGTACCTTTCCTTCTTGTGCTTCTTCCCTTTTTTCTTCTTCGAAGTACTTCCGGAACGTTTTCTTTTGTTTTTTTTCTCTGGTGCAGAGGTCGTGTCTGGAGCAGGGCTGGGTGTGCGTACCAACTCGTAAACTTTGTTGGCCGCTGCTCGTGCCTCTGCTTCTCGCGCGTGTCTTTCCGGATCTAGGCTACTTCCTTCCACGAAGAATTCCGAAATGCCGAAAGCTTCGCGCAGTTTAGCATTTTTCTCTTGCTGCGCTTCAGCGATTTGATGTGTTTCGCGAACACTACAAAAAAAAAATCAATTATATACATCAGCACAATTTACAACAAACATTGCTATCTCGACGGCTTTCCTAAATTGATTTTAGAAATTTCGAGAGATCTCTAGCCAATAACGTTGACATCTAATTATCGACTTCTTAACGTTTTCAAATTCGTTGAAAATTAAAATACACTCGATCCGTGTTAGTAACGTTCTAACAAAGATATTATCGCATTCTAGAAGTTTTTTCATTCAAGCTATCACACGCTAATTCAATGCTGATGGGGAGATTACTCTAATACGTGACTTCTCTTCAGGCGCCAATCAAAATCGGACACATAGTTTTTGAAATTCCACGTGTCGAGGATACTATTCGATCTAGGAGCTGTCCCCTCTTTCGCGATACATATATAAAAGGATTTCCCGCGAATAGGTAAAATTCGTAAATATTGAGAATTTTACAAAATATGAATCCTAATTGCATCTCAGTTAATATCGCAACGATTTTGAAGAGAGAAAAAAAGACGTACCGCGTTGATATTTTAACTGTCATTTTCGTGGGACGACCTTATTCGAGAACGTCACTAAAGAAAAGATTCACAGACGGATGCGTTGCTAAGACGTCTCGAAATGGATGCACAAGACGATGATCCGAAAGAATGACAAGAAGAGACCCGACGATGCGGCAAAAGAATGACATAACACTGATTACGAACGAGAAATCGGGCGGTCCCTCTTCTCTCACAGCGAGTGAAAAGCTGTACGCGAGACCAGTGCCGTTTGAGCTACCCCTACGCCAACGCTCGAGCATGGATCAATACAATCCAGCTGTTCTCTTTTCTGGCATCCCTTTCGCGCCACTCGGTCGCTATAGGGCAAAATCGACGAGCCAGCGTTCGCACGAGCTTATTTTAAGTGTCGGTATCAGTTCTTTTTTCGTCGTTTTAAAAACACCCTATCTGATAAACAGTACAATGACCTTTGGCAAATTACTCGCTTAAAGACATTCCATTGACCCATGATATGCGTTTTATCAAATTTATACGAACTTAACATTTTACACTAAGATTTATGATAGATTGAAACGCGTAAATATATTCAATTTTATTGAAAGAGGTAAAATTGTATATCATGAAAATATTCGTGTAAAATCATGATACTGATGAAAAATAATTTTCAATATTTCGTATTCTATAGATCTTCGTATACTGACTGATAGATATATTATTACGGTGCTACAACGCGTTTTACTTATAACGCAATGACTGAATTATTAAATTCTTCTACCATTATACAGATATTTTTTTCTTTCTAATTTTGCGTGTGATCTTGAAACATCAAAAAACCAATTTATTCTATATTTAAAATACAGAAATTACGTATATCATAATTTATTTTCGCCCGATAATACTGCTTTTTCTTCTACCTTTTCCATCTCGCTCTTCCTCCCTTAAATATATCATTAAGGGCACCTGGTAGACGTAATACGTGAAATTGAAGTAATCCGTTTTTCTATTCTTTTCCGTATAATTAAACAAATTTGTAATTGGATACATGCGAATGTAATATTTATAATTAAACAATTTTTTCAAGAAATTTCTATTATTTGTTAAATATTTAAACATTGTCTAAATTACAAATACTGAAAATTATTTTACATTATTCATATATAAAAACATGCAACTTTTTTTGTCGCAAACAAATAACTATCATTTTGCATGAAAAAAGGACAGCAATAAAATAACATTTCAGAAGAATAAAAATAAAGATCCCTCAATTTGTTGTTACTTAAGAAAATTAATTTTGTGCGTTATCAATATTCATATTGAATAGCATTTAGAACATACATTAAAACTACAAAAATATTAACACATTTTGCGTTAAAAACATTTTCTAAATTGAACGGATCAACTGATGCGTTGTAACTAATTAAATTAATTAAAAACAAATATCGTAACGAAAAGAGCGAGCAATTAAGATTCACCTGACGACGGAGCGCACGTTACTTCGCCGCCCAGCAAGGAGGTGAAGTTGTATACGTTGACAACAACAACAATGCTGTCGCATTTGCAACTGCGCTTGTTTCTTTCCATTTGTCGCTTGCAGCTTTCGTTTGCGCGATCGTTTGAAGACCTTTTGTCGATCAAGAAAAAAATTACCACGCCAAAGAGTTTCAAAGAAAGCCCGACCATCTGCCGGACCACGACCTCGGGCAGTCTTTTGAGATAGTGCTGATGTGGACATTGTCATTCCTCAAAATCAAGATTTTCTACAAAAACGATCTGTAATTTCAATTTCTTTTTTCGTTCACCAGTTCGTTCTCTTCTAATGCGATTCACATTGACGAATGTGAACACATCTTCGAAATTCTTCAATATTAATTTTTACCTTATTTTTTTGCGTAATACTTTATAAGTTACAACTGACGTTACATTAAAAATAATTTCGTCAATTTTATGAATTACATTCATCGATTTAGAATGATCTTTTATGCTCCGGCATTAGTCACTTTTCATCAATTCCGTTTTCTAGCTTTCGAGCGTAACTTGAGTCATGAATAATTAACAATCGACTAATTAGTTAAGTATTAAATCTGATCGATTGCTAATTTACGTTAAGAAGCTTCTACCTCTAGGCTTCTAGGCAAAGAGGGCCAGCACGCTTTAATCCTCCGCTCTTAAGAGGCCTTGATGGTTAAGAGCAATGATGGTGCGAGCGAGATGGTGAAGGTAATGGCTTCCTCTCTCGATTACGCCGCCGCTATTCGTAGTAGGACTTTTGTATGCGGAATCTGTGCTTTCATAGTTAGAACAATCATCCGGGTGAGTGTGATGAAGATGTCAGTTTTTTTCTTCTTCGTTTATTCGATGTTCCTCTATTCCGGGAAAAAATCCTTTTTCCTTGCAATCAGGGCGATCGATCTTGTCATCTTTGAAAGAGTTTTCTGTTTTTCGTCCTCGATCTCACGTTAATTAAAATAGTTATACGTATCTTTTTCTTGTGGTCAATTAGTTGCAATAATTATACCTATATTATATTACACGTCTCTTTTATTTCTTATTTATTTGTTGGATTAATAGTTTCATCGATAACACGGCGCTATATATATGTACATCTTGTCATATTACGCTAATCTTCTTAGCTTCTCAAATCTCCTTACATCGTCTCGTAAGAATGTAGGAAGACATAATCGGTAAAATCACCATTTTATAATTTAGTGAAATTAAGGAAGACTTTATATCAGGCACGCTATTGTATTTTTAGTATTTATAAGATATCCGAAGAGATGGGACTATTTTTTCCCCACGAGTTATCGTTGATGCATCTTCGATACGGAGACAAATGGATTTCGTATAAAAATTGAATTTTCAAAAAACGTTGATACTATCCTCAACGAGTGGCGTTATACGATGTTTATCTTCTTTAATTTGATGACAATGTTTATGAATATATTGTATTTTTCACTGAGATCACATTTGGTAATTTTTTAATTATCACCGTTCTTTCGTCGAAGACCAAAAAAGCAGCTTTCTCCGCGTACTTATATTTTTTATGGCTTTTTATATAAAAATCATCAGTTCGTCAATGTGCGTAAGAATTTTCGCAGAATAAAACGACAGATAGCAACGTACGTTTTAATTTTCGTAAAGATTTTTTCTTCGTAGATAAATTATTTTGGGCATCGACGGATTGCCACGTTCTTCGATTATAATTCGGTCATAAAAACTTATTATCAATTTTACGCTACACTTAGACACTACCTAACACTTATGTACTTAAGGTATAATACGCGAATATCACGCTAATGGAAGACTTTTGTGATTTTATGGTCGTAGAACGGAAATTACATTATCCGTTTATTCTCGAATACTTTTCGTCTCTCCATAATCTTACGTATGTACGATGTGGCTGCTGGCGCACAGCATCGCACCGTCGGTCCATTCTTGCACTGAGAAAAAGTCGAGTGATGCTGGGGCAAGCCCTCCCCCATTTACGATTTACGTCTACCTCTGTCTCTCCCACTCTTTATCCCTTCCCCTATCGCACGTAGCGCCGGCGCCATGAGGTACGTCGATATGGCATGTGTGACAACCCCTAAAATCGCCCGAATACGAACGCGTCTGCACCCTCCAATAACACCAGGCTTAGCAGATTGATTGCGGTATCGGCATCACGTACCTTTACATTGCGAAGTGCTAGACGATTTTTTTATATCGAATATTATATTACTGATGTTTCAATAGGTAAATAAATTTAATAAAAAAATTTCCGTAAGAATAGCTAATAATTGCGTGGAAAATAAGCAAAATGGCATATTGTCAAAAATTTTGCGAAAATTAATTTCTTTTTCTTGCAAATGGCTGCAATGATATGACAAATACTGCAATAAAGCTACAGTATAAAAAAAAAGAAGTTTTGATTGAATATAATACTCTTTGCAAACCAAGTTATTCCCATCGTTTTTTAAGAATATCGCATAGTTGTCTTTGTAATATTTTCGAAGCTAAGTAATGTAACAACATATTTATGCTAATATGTTTATATTAATTATAATAATAAAAATATATAAAAAGACTGACAATGTTAAAATGAAATGTGATGTCAAATTAGATTTGACACAGATTCGCAAAGGATTAAATATGACCAATAGGAATTATCATTAAAAGAGATATCTTTAAAAAGAAAATCTTCAATCATCGACGAGGCATATCAACCTAGTAAGATGTTTTAGAAAAATTCCTTAGTTTTCTTTTAGTGTAAGAAAAATCACAATAAAAGCTTTTAATACTGAATCCTTTAGACAAACAAAAACAAATATAAAGATAAATATTAAGTATATTGGAAAGTTCTGTCCTTGAGACTTTTGAACTATCTGAACTTGAGATGACATCATTTGACAGAACTTTCCAGTGGACCTAATAATTATATATACACTTGCATATATAATAATAAAATTGTTTATTTCCAGTAATATTTTATAAAAATCTTGCAATAAAATTGTTAATCTTATCATAAAATATATATGTAATCTATCTTTATTAGAGATTTTTATTCACGAGTATTATTATCATAATATTATGAATATTTTTTTATCAAAGCCAAAATATCTTAAATTAAACGTAATTTATAACATCCCGAAGATTTCAGTTGCAGAGTTTAAAAGTCCCGAATATAAGTCGAAGATATTTAAAACAGGAAATATATATTTTTATCCATGAAAGAATTATAAATAAGAGTTTAATAGTTAATTAAAAAGTATAGAAATTAATATTTTATATTGACTAAATATAAAGTACTCACTTTACACGACCAAATTCATCACGAGGTACATTTGTTTTAACATCCATACCCATTAGCATGGATCTGTATGACTCCACTTTCTTTTTGACTTCTTCATTTGTAAATCTGTAATTATCAAGAAAATTTGTTATGCTTACATATATATATATATGTGTGTGTGTGTGTGT
>JAITYT010001658.1:278236-306999 GCA_025433975.1 Liostenogaster flavolineata
GTCTATTTGTCTTTCTACCTTCCTCGCTTATTTAAAATACGTAACAATTGCAAAGAGGTGCAATCGAGCATAACCGACACATCCTGTCTCGGAATAAGGTCGTGAAAAGAACATACACATACACACACACACACACACACACACACACACACACACACACACACACACACAACGCCGTGAAACGCAATGCAATATTGTGTGCGGTAAAAATACCTTAACATAGTCTACTATTGCAGCGCACGATACGGAAACATGAACACTTACGTGCGTGCGTGTTATGCCCCTTTTTCCGTTCATTCATCAATTCAAATTATTTTTAAAATGATAAAGTCACGCGAGTCTGTTTCTCAAATGATCTTTTTTAAACTATCGACTTTAAGGCAGAATTTTCTACGGTTCAGCCATATTATTTCTGCGAAAAGCCTAGTGTAATCTGCAGAAAAGATACGTCGTATTCGTGGCGGCGGTGATCGATTTATTTCTATCGATTCAGAATATCAAAAAACATTAATAGCTCCAACTAAATCAAATTTCTCGTTGGAGACTTCTCGACTAAAAAGATTCGAGTAAAGTGGATTTTTTTCCAAGAAAGTCTATCGTATTGCTTTCCACGCGCGTTTCATTCCACGTCGCTTCTTCCTCGTCTTCAAAGTATTTCGGCAGAAAAGAAGGAAGAGTGATAGAAGGAGAAGATGGCGGAAAAGACGAGGGCGGCGAAAGACGGGCGCAGGAGAGTTGGATGTTTCTGGAGGCTACCTTACGAACAGACGGGAGAGGCAAGGGGGTCGATAGCTTCGACCCGTCCTCTCGAAATGTCAAAGGTTGCCGCGCAAGGCGTATCGGGATATCCCCATTTTCCAGGAGTCTCTGGGCGAAGAGCCGATGGCATTGTTCCTAGTCCCCATCGCTGGAAGGACAATTATTATCGTTTTCAACCTTTTAACCGCCACGGCGTTTTCCTAACTTTGGTATTCTGCTTTCTTTTGTCTGTAAAGTCGTAACGAAACGTTACGATTATTCTACGAGCTTCCGTCGCAGTGGAATAATTTTCTCAGTGATCAATGAGTTCCTTATGTGATTAAAAGTTTGATGTTGTACAGGAGGTTTCTCATATTTTCCGATGTAATCGACGATATCTTTTTCCTCCCTTTGCGATTTTGCGATCAAACGATAAGCAACGAATTGTCAAAGTTACATCAAATTCTTTTTACCAAGAAATGCTTGTGGATTTCATGCTTAAGTATCGTCCTACTTTTAACTAGTCTCAGGTGTGCTTAGCTTCTTAAGGAGCTCTTTTTATGTAAAGAGTAAGCAATTTGAACCAAAAACGGTGGTTCATGAATATTAAAAATCCCATTCATTTACTCTTCTCGACAAAATACACCTCAATGACACTTATGACATATATTTCCTCTATCAGGAGAGTCAGTAAGGTGATTTAAGATGATAAAATATGATAATAAAATTTTGACTAAAACTTAAAAAGTTTCAAGCCATATATCTTAAAAAATTGCGAAAAAATATAAAATCGAATTTCTAACATTCTATACACGTTTCCGAAAATTTTTGGCGCGCTGAATATAAATCCGAAATCAAATATTCAATACGAGTACTCGTTTCGAAGCATTACGCAACATAAATCAACAGTAATAATTAACGAATATTAAAAATCTCTTTCATTCGATCTCCTCTGTTAAATACGTATCAGTGATACTTAAACGTACATTTGCTTGATTAGTGGGATCAGTGGAACGATTTAAGATAACAAAACCTGATAGTCAAATAGCGAAAATGTTAAGCCAAGCTTAATCTCTTCGATTATGCTGCTTGGCAGCCGCGTACTTGATAACTGATGAGAGCACAATCGTATATTGTCGACTAAAGTCGGTGATTGTGTTTTCCATAACGTTGCTCGCTTTAATATTTGATCTGTGCATCCTTGAATTAAATCACGATGAAACGACAAATTGTGCTCGAATGTCTTTCGACGATGAGAAGCGGAAAGAAAAAAAGGGTAGCCTTTATCGTGTCGCCGCCTCGGGGGTGTGATATACGGACGATCAGTGAACGCGTGTTTACCAGTTTGTTCCGATTCCAGACAAACTGGCGCTACGATAAAATACATATTAAGCGACGTCCTATCGTCCCCATTTTTCTATCGAACGTCTGTTCGCAGATTCGTTTTTCGTTTAAACGTGAAATACGAAGGCAAATTGTATAATCTTTCGTTTAGAAAGTCGATCACTTAACATTTTTACCGACGCGAAATACGTATCAAACAAAATTTATTAGACGAAATAAAAACAAAATTAAATGACAATGAACCTTAAACCTCTCGAGAAATTTTGATATCATTTAAGTGAAAGTCTCTTAATATTTTTACCGACGTGAAGTACGTATTAAAGAAAATTCATTAAACAAAATAAAAAGATATATAAATCTTAATCCTCTCGAGAGATTTCAAAATTATTTAAACGGAGAATCGCGCAATTCGTCTGAAATAACAAAATTTATATGGTTGATCTCCACGATAAATCCAGACAGAAACCTTTCAAGAGCAACTTTCAAGAGTTTTGCAAAGTTTCGACGCTGACTAAAGCGTACCGCAATTACGCGCCGGTATATAACGCTTCTTATGGGGAATGTAACTCGTCCACGTTGAATATCGCACAGTCGTCTATCGATTGAACGTAAATTGCTAATATTAGAATGTCCGATGCATTCGTAATCGAAGCACATACGCGGACCACCGCTCGAGTTCAAAATTCATGGACGCGATTTATCGATTCCGTATTCAAACGCGGCCGCTTTTAATCTTTGATGCTGTTCGATCGGTACCACGCACGATTATTGTTAGTACCCGATGTTAGTATTGATATTACTGATGTCAATCGATTCTTATGAACAAAAACACGGAAAAGTCATTTCTGAACTGTAAAGCAAACTCTTCGTCGATTGGCGCTGCGCCAATCATTGGCACGTCCTTGTTCAATGTCAGCTAAGAAGATGCATACCGTTTTCAAAACGTCGTCTTCTGGCTTTTCGTACATTCTTTTACCTACGATTTTTGAAGCGACGAAATTTTCTTTACGATCACATATCTCGTCGCTACGAAGGATAAAATCGAAGTTGCAAATACGTATTTTGTACCTCGTCTCGATAAACCTATGCATCTACGCGAAGTCGAATTAGAAATTTAAATTTTCTCATTCTGATCACCGTGCCAATGAATAAACGAAGTGGAATGAATGATACATGTAAGTCTTATGAATCAAAGAACATTTACAATTTTTATCGTTTTACTTAAACTGTGTTATTTAAATCAATATTTAGCCATTATTTGTATTACAGGGCTCGGAAAGTAACGTCATATTTTTTCGATAAATTAAAAGAAATAATTCTATAATATATCTTTATTTTAATTCAATGATGTAATCACCATCGTTATCAATAATTTTTTGTTACCTAGTGGGCAATTTTTCAATTTCGATTCAAAACTGACAAAGAAATGTTAATATACGCAAATTAAACTTTTTGGTCTTTCTAATGCATTCTTTATCCAGTCTCGATATTTTGCATTATTTCGAACAGAATCGTTGAATCGATGCTTTCTAAATATTTTATGACGTTCCAAAAATATCTTCAACGCTTTCTGTCATTCATGAACACGAAGATTACTCCGATTATAATCGATGTATTATTTGATTGAAAGATGAGCACGTATTCTTTATTTCCAACTGTTTTGATCGTTTTGTATAAAATACTGAACAATAAAAAAATTCTCGCTATAAAATTCTAATTACATGGAGATTACATGGACAAAATAAATATTAACTTGATTACATACTTAAAACTTCAAACAAAATTAATTTACAAATAATTTAATCAATGGCATGCAAAAAAAAAGAAAAATAACGTTATTTTGAAAATTGTTACGAGATAAATGACCCGAAAATTACAAACTATATCCGCACGAAAATATGATATTTTCCTCTTATCTCGAAAGATCCTCTTTTTCTCGTTCTTGCAGGGCATCGCGTTATCAATCCCCATCAAATCATCCTTCTAAAAGCAAATCGTCCGAATCTATCTTCGCGATCGTCTCTTATCGAAAAGTTTATCACCTTTTATCGAGGACCAACGCGACAGAGCAAGAGAATTCATCCATCTGAGGCGCTTACCTGTCGAGACGCTCGCGGAATATCCGTATGAACTCCACAAATTTCTCTTAATGGGAACTGTATAACCGCGTACCAACCGCTCGTTCGCGTAACCGCATCAAGACTAGTGTGCTATAAAAACGATTCGTAAACATCGCGGATGCACGTTACAACGAAACAGAAGTAGAGATCGTCATTGGAATTGCGATAACGTCGTTCCGCAGTATGAGCAACGTTTTCGATTGTTCGTTAGACCATCTAAAATACATCATTGTTCGTTCTGTACACTTATACGCACATACTTCTATACGCAACATTGAAATTTCCGTTCTTGTAATCGTATGTATAAGCTGAATCAATTTGATAATTCCACTGAATCACGGTTACATGATGTAAATGTATATAATGTATGATATATACGTTTGTAATTGTATATTCGTATGTATATAAGGACGCGCTTTGTATCGCGTCGTTCTGGGTTTGGCCTTGATTTTGATTATAATATTCTAATTGTGGATGGATAAAAAAACTATTGCAATTTATATGCAATTTCTTGATTGATTTATTTCCTTATATTTTTTTGTGTCTTAGATTCTTTCGGAGCGAAGACGCAAAGGCTGAAATAATTGAACCACGATTTTGGTAATAACTAATTGTTCCATAATCATAAAATTTCCAAAAAAAGAGAATTTATATAATTATTGTTTCAACGAAACAATTCAAAATAAAGAAACGAATCATAAAGTTCTTTCATCTACAGAATTGCAGTATGAATACTCCTTATCGCCACAAATAATATTACATACGTTAAATACGAATGTATCGGCTGATAAATTATGTAATAAACCTAATTTAATCGAATCGTTAAATAATTATAATTGGCATTTATTCTTGATCGGTTTTGTACACGTACTTGACGTTGATATTAAATAATACCGAGAAATTATCGATGCTCATAAATTCATAGATAAATATTTAATTAACATAATGGTGATCTACTGATCTGATAATGCAGTATAATCGATGCTTATTCCAAATTGAATCAGACATGAAAAACAAGAATCGTTAAACATTTAAATGTTTATTTTAATTACTTTTTAAAAAAATGTGAAAAAGTAGTTTCTTCAAATTTGCAATCGGTTAACTTCGCTTTCGTAAAAAATACTTTGACTTAGACGAATGGATGAAAGATCCCTGTTAGAAACGGGTCTTTTAAGATCGCGTAACAACACCTATAAAACTAGACACGAACTACTGCAACTTTTCATCGAAACAAAAGAGCCGTTCGCCATTTTGTCGAAGACTCGATAAAAATTTACTTTAATTATTTTTTAACTTCTTATTGGCTTAAACCTAAAATACGTTTCCAAAGTGCAGACACGAATTACCAGACGTCGAGAGATACAATGTGACGATGTTATCGCGTTTTCAGGATCCAGCAGTATTGTCGTACCTGTCAGAGATTCCTAACCCTTCTAGGGCCAAAGCTATCGACGATTGGATTGAAAGTTAAAAAACTACCAGGCATAGTCATTCCCTGGCGCAATAATAACGCGACGAAGACATCGAAAGAGAGGTATGGATAAATGCCACGCTTCGATCACCTTCGAAATTTCATTGTCAATTCCGTCAAAGGATTCCAGAAGGGAGTTCCGGAATTTGTAGAACAATATTTTCAACTCCATCGATCGACGCTCTTTATTGTAGATCACCGTCCATCATGATTTATCTCTGTGGACTTTGCAAATCTTTTTCTCGATCTATCGCATTGACACGCGATGGACAAACGTTAAGATTAAAGATCAAAAACCTGATCGCAACCAATATCAAATCGATTGAGAGTTCAGGTTGGAAATCCTTCTCTAAAAAAAGACAAGACGAATGTTTCTTGATGTCGTTACTCATTGGTTCCTGTATGCCATCGCGAGAAAGTCGATCGAAATCGAGCTATTTATCAAAACTGACAAAAGTTCGCAAGCACGATTCAAAATTTGTACTCAGAGACTCTGCACGATTTTCTGATCCTAGCGTTCCACCGATGTACTCGCATCTTCGGAAATCAACTCTATATAATGACTCTATCCTTCTAAAAGAACCCATCGACAAAAAGTCAATATGTTTATTCAAAACGAAAGCAAATCCTAACAAGACGTTAGTATCTGTATCACGATCGACAAAGACAGTAAAGGAAAGAACAGTGAGAAGTGGAATGAAGCGGTGTTCCTGGGATGAGATCACATCATCGGTTCTCCTAAAATTCACCTCAACGATTCCCGTTTCGACAACCTCGTTTTGGAGACGTTCCAGCGACTTTCAGTCGCTGTGTCCTTCGACCTTGTCAAGTCCATCGACAAGAAAGTTGTCTTACTTTACCAAGAAATTTTATTCGGACTCTTGCGATTCTCGTGATAAATCTCTATCAAAGAATAAATGCGAAACGTCTTCGCAGTGTTCGACGCCTGTGAAGGAAAAATCCGAGAATGTGTCCTCGACTAGTTCTAGCTCGAACGACAAGTCCGATAAGTTCAGAAATCCGTCCACCGTTTCGTTCAAAGACGAAGACAAAGATGAGGTTAAAGATGAAGATGAAGATGAGGATGAAGATGAAGATGAAGACGAATATGAGGATGAAGATGAAGATAAAAGTTGTTCCGAATTGGAGACTGCTGCTAAGAAAACCAAGCAAACGTTAGACGATTGCTCAGAAATCGATACTTCATCGGGGTCACCCAATGTTTCGTCGGCTATCGAGGACCCCTCTGCGACTTTGTTGTCATATCAGCCTCCATTGCTGCCGTATCCAGAACCAGATCTTTCTTGTGTAAAAAGTAACGTTGTATTTAAATCTTTATCTTTCCTAAGAAAACTGAACGCAAGATGTTTTTCAAAAATCGACGTGGCGAGATATAAAAAAAGATCAAATCAATTTTACGTCATTTTTCAACGCGCAGAACAGATTTAAAGATTAAAACGAGTTAGTCTTTTTTCTGGATGAAGTCGAAGAAAAATGTTGTCTTGATTTATTTGATTGACAAGAGAGTAATCTCGGTTTTGAAGCGTAGAAGTAAAATTCAAGTTTTTTATACAAGCTAGACAAACTTTAATTGATTATGTATATATTTTTTCTATTTTGTTCGGTGACCTTTTGTCATCTTTCTGGTACCTTCGTAATTCGTAATCGTAACACTGAAAAAAGTCGTTCGAAAAAAACCGCATTTATTTGTGAAAATTAATACTACTTTCTTGCCAACCTAATAAAGGCGCCGACTTTTTACGATGATTTCCATTATTCAAATATTGAAGAATCTACTATCACATTCTATAAATTTATTAATTTGTATTCGTGGTAGTTTAATCAATTCGTACGCATGATTATGAGTCCAGACGCTGCCAAATTAAGGTTTTGGCGGGCATTATCGATATTCGCCGGTTTGCCTCTAGTCGTGATCATGTCTGCTGTGGTCTTTATGGGTCGTAAAAGCGACAAGGAATCTGAACCTTCATCCAAGGATCTCCCCTAGATGCATTATGAAACAAAGGTGCTCCTTTTCCTTCTTATCTACCGAATGGTTTTTTTTTATTAATGGTCATTCGATTGATTCATGATATAGATTAAATTTTATAATAAAATTCTCATTTTACAAATTTTGATTCAATTTAACCTGTTAACTGATTAATTTTCCTTTGAAAGCACTCTTCTGCGTATTAAATTAATTAAAATAATAAATTTTACATTTCGAAATTATTTTTTAATTTTTTTTTCTGCATGACGCATATATGCGACATAAGCAGTTAACAGGTTAGTTCTACAAGATGATCATTGCGTTTCGCATACAAATTCGTATAAATATAAGAAAGTTCATGATGTTACAGCCAATATAATTAACAAACGCAATTACCGACTGTGTATTCCGTCTTTGACATTACCACTGGGATCGAACGTATCAGGGGAATCCTGTTGTCAATCACATAAGCACAAATAGCGAGTCTCGAAAATATGAAATACATGACTTTGTAATATTTCAACCCCAGTGATAAAATAATTTATATAAATAAATCAATTTTTAAGATGCCACTGTTTTAACAAGAACTGGTGTATTGATTGATAAACGTCGAATTAAACAGTTTAATCCAGTAATTCCTTCGTTAGTTTAATTTTGATCACATCAAAGAATAATTCATCTACCTGTGAAACTAATGAATCGTCAATTTTCTATTTTAAACCTCTTCTCTTATTTTAAAGTATAGCAAATTATGCTTACCCTTTTTCATTTTTATCTCGAATAAAAATATCTCGTTTTAGGACGCGAACTCGAGGTTCCCTAATATTTTTCCATTGAGAAGTCGTTCATATGGAAATAAATGTCTTGATGCGTTCTCGTTCGACACAACTATCGCATTCCGCGCATTTCGAATTGGTAATCCGTTACCTCGGCATTCCCGATAATCGATTAATGAAGTCTTATGATTTCGCTGTCACGACCACATTACCATTACGTTTCAATTTATATATACATAGTTCCGCGCTCTTTCGTGTAACGTTATTGTTTTCTATTCTCCCTTCTTCAAACGTAACGAATTTTCTTCAAACAATGGTCGTTCCTTGTATAAAAGTAGATCTCCTTATTTTCTTCTTTTTTGTATAAAAAATGTCGAGAATTTTTTAGCTTGTCATTGAACAAAATAGAAATTTTATAATCGTTCGAAGTCAGCACAGTTTATATACAAAAATTAAGTTTTATTTCCGCGTTGAAAAACCAAAATTACCAGCCAAATATTGGTTCATCACATTGATAATACGATTTTCATAATAATGGATTTCATAATTATTTCCCGTAATAATGCACTCTTCAAAACTAAGAATAAGAACAAGTTGATGCGGGTAATTTATCCCCTGGCCCTCCAATTTTTCCCCCAAATGATTGTAAAAACCGCATTATATATGAAATGACCCAATAAATAATTTCTTTTGAATAAGCAGGAAGTGCGTCTCGTTGCACTCTCGTTTCTCGTTGTTATCATCGTGTTTCTCCGTCGCTGCGCATTCACGACCTTCCTCGGCTCCGCTGCGTTTCCACATAATTCGTGGTGAAGTTTTTTACCTCGCATTTCAAAGTCGAAAGGAAGCGCGAATGCATCGTCGTTTCTCGAAGAGATACATTTCGTCCGACGATGAAAATTGTTCCTCGTGGCGTTCCGTTCGGTACCGGAACTTTTACTTCCGGCAGGGATCCGGTAAAATATGCGCCGCTCGCTTGTTATCCTCCGAACGGCGTAGAAGATCGTACAATACGCCACGTTATTTCTGTAACATTGAGATCGCGCGTTGCAGCGTGCTATTATCGACCGTAATTTAAGCATGTATTTAAGAACAAAGAAGAAACGCGTCGTCAATGACGAGAATGAAGATCATCGACGATGCAGCATGGAAAGAAAAATAAACATTGTACTTTCTGCAAAAAAATATCGCAATGTCTCGATGCATTTTCGAGTACAATTGTTGCGCGAACTTGTAGCTTTGAGAGGAATTCTATTGGGTTGGTAAGAAATAAACTTCCACTTTCCTTACAAACAGATGATGTTATGTTTTTTTTTGTAATGACTTCCGTCAGTGTTATGATTACGAATCAAGAAAAAGGTGGCAAAAGGTCATCGTACAAAATGGAATATATATATAATCGATTAAAGTTCATATAGTTTGTATAAAAAAGTTTATTTCCGCGCTAAAAAATCGACATTATTAGTCTTGCTAACCCAATAACTATAATCAATTCGTAAGGAATTTTTGTATCATTGTAAAGCTGTGTTTTAAATTCTCTCGCGATACTTCATGATTTAGTAAGGAAGGCAGTTGCAATCTATTTTAAACTATCGTTGACACATGCGATGGTAATGATAAAAGATATTGGAATGTCAACCGATCGATGTTCACATTGTGTCTTTCGTAAAAATCTTGCGAATCCTATCTTTTGATCAACATCATCTTCCGATAAGGACGAGGCGAGACGAGAGAAATATACGAGAGAAATCGCCTTTTTCTATTTTTCGCGTATATTTTTCGGTACTGGTTGGATAAATTAATTTCCACGAAACCAGATAATATTTTTCAATCCCTTATTTCTCTTTCCTTTTACTCTTTTTTTCGGCATTATCTATCTTTCGATGACGTTGATCGAAAGATAGGATAAGGTTGAGACAAGACGGGCGAAATATCCGAGAGAAATCGCCTTTTTCTGTTTTTCACGTGCTCAATGATAGCGTCCGAGGATCATAAGTTAAGCTTATCGGTCTCTTAAGTTTTTGTTCCTAAAATCGTGATCGAGCCGTTGGATTTCCAACGAGACGTCGCTATTGTACGAATTTGGAATTGTCCAATTTCCGACGTAAGAATACGATAGAAAATAATCTCGTTGGTGAACAGAACACGTAATATCGTGTTAAAATACACCTGTAATTTATAGTACGCTCGCTCGAGCGCGAAACGCTATCTCGTTCTGATACTTAGTCGAGTACCTAAAGTGGATTTAACTTAAAAGATAAATATTGGATCATTTTATACCGCGAAAACGCTTATAAGGGAAGTTCGACTCGTCTTGCTGCCTAAAGGCAATGTATTTCGAAAGATCTGAATTATGATCAAAACCAGTCATCGATAAATGGTATTTATCATCAACTTTACAACATCCCATATCGAATTTACATCCTGTCAAAAATACACGTCACCTATCTTAACAGAAATTCACGAACTCATCGTTCATTCCCGCGGAAAAATCTACCTTAATGCTAAACCTACCAACGACCGGTCAAATGACCTTTCTTAAACCTTGCTTGGTATTTTCTAGGCGGGATTACTTTTTCTTTTTATTTTTAGAACTGGTCTTTGGAACGGAACATAAGAATAGGTATACATGAAATGTTTATGTTAAAGTTAGTACTAGGTTTAATGTTAAAGAAAAGTACAACGTACGTCTACATAGCCCGACTGCACGTACACAGTGCATGGTAAAGACACTGATCGATTACGTTAATATTCGATGAGAACAGCGTGAATTAACAGTCGTTCCTATAAATCCAGGCGTATCCATCGTTATTTCCGTGCTTTTTTTACTCCAGACAGAGTAGAGACCTCGAACATATAGAAGCTACGGCAATTGGGAATTGGTCTATGGAACGCTTATCGTTATTTTGATCGTTATCAAGTGACAGTGGCGACTTTAGCAGGGAGCAAGCCAGGTCGTCAGGGACAATTCGACCCCCAACAGCGCCCAGTGGCGGCGGTGATGACGGAGGCAGTGGCGGCGGCGCAATCGCTTCAGTCCTTCCAGTCTCTGCTTCCTCACGGAGCATCCGGATGTCATGGCGCAGCTGGTCTCGCGCCTCCTCACACGGGGCTCGATCAATATACCAGGAGGCGATAGGGGCGGTTGTTCGCCCAGTGTCGGATCCAAAATTTAACATCTCGCTCGAAGCGCGAACGCGCCATCAATTATTCGCATAATTTCAAAAGGACACCTTGCGCGCGAGCTAGCGCCAATCCTCTAGTCCACGTGTCGCATCTTCGTTTCGTCGAAACGAGATCGATCCTTGATGAAAGGATTCGATACTCACATGCCTATTGCGTGTTAGCTAGGCTCCTCGCACAATCGATCGTCGTTTGAAATCGTTCGTCGTTTCAGCCTGGGATAGGGATGCAAATTTCTTCTTACTCGATGATAAAATGGAGAATCTGGTGAGGAGCGACGAAGCAGTTCCGACAGATCTTGGGGAACCAAGGTGTGATCTGTAATTGAAAGTTGTAATTAGTAACGACGTGGATTTCCCGGAACTGTTTTTTAGTCTAGGGTAGGAGAGCGAATTTTTTCTTGCTCGGCCGGGATCTTGCTCGACGATAATGTTGAAAATTTGTCGGGAGCGACGAAGTAGCCTTGATCGATTTTTGTTTCCACTCAGGGAGACTAGCGACGTGATCTGTAATTGTAAGTTGTAATTAGCAACGACGTGGACTTCCCAGAGTTGTTTTTCAGCCTGGGGTAAGAATGCGAATTTCTTCTTGCTCGACGATAATGTTGAAAATCTATCGAAGAGCACCGCAGTAGCTCCGACCAATCTTCGTTTCCACTTGGGAGGATCTAGGACGTGATCTGTACTTGAAAGTTGTAATTAGCAACGACGTGGACTTCCCGGAATTGTTCTTTATCTCGACTTACAGGATAAAAAAAAGAACGAGGTCAACTCAAAAGTTAAATAATAATAATAATAATAATAAGCAGAAGAAGAAGAAGATCGATAAATCCAGCCTTCCAATTACTCACGATATTCTCACAGTATTTCCATCAGTCTAGTTCGATGAATCAACCTAATCGTTCAACCCAATCATTCGATCTCTTTTTGAAAATCATTCCACGGAATTATCCAACGTACTCTCAACTTTTTACGAACAAACGACAACGACTTCGCTCACAACGCAGGTTGTAACTTCTGGTTACCCAAAAAATAAGAAATCGACAGTCGACGGACTCCGAAACCGTCGTTTCATGTCGACTCCTATTATCGAATAATCCCTTAAACTCTTAAACAACATTCTATTGCCCTTAGGGAACCCCTCTGAAGTGGCTGATAGACACGGTACTGCCGGCCGCGGGACGGACTACGCGCGCTCCAATTGGCCGCACGAAGTTCGCGGGTTCGGAAGTCGAACGCGGCGAGCGTCCCGCCAATCGGACGAGGGGCTGCCGCCTTGTCAGTCAGTGGCCGCCGCTACCATCGCGGTTAGTCACGGCCGTAGGCTGCAATAGTCGTGATGTACGTGTCGTCGTTGGTGCTATCCGTCATTACGATTTGCGACGAATCGTTGGTTCTCTCGAGCCAGTTCGAGGATCGTAGACGTTGCTTTCCGTTTTA
Organism: Liostenogaster flavolineata; assembly: GCA_025433975.1. Taxonomy (NCBI): domain Eukaryota; kingdom Metazoa; phylum Arthropoda; class Insecta; order Hymenoptera; family Vespidae; genus Liostenogaster; species Liostenogaster flavolineata. Next base: position 291,298 of record JAITYT010001658.1, read on the forward strand.
TTCAGAAACGCGAGGATCCTCTCGACTTCATTCGGTCGATTTGATCTAAAAGTTCCTTCGAAAAATTGCCAAGTTCTGTTCGTGAAACTTTCGGACTTTCGCAAAATTTCAAGAGAGCCTTCAAGAAAATCGTCTTGAAAATTCGTCCTGCGTCAAATTTCGATGCTTTCCGCATGTCGTTGTGGTCTTCATGCAGGTAAGTACGCAAGTAGGTATTTAATGAATGCGCGCGAAACGATTTTAATTATTGATTTAAATCGATTTTTCGCGACGATTTTATCGCGATTTTTCGATAATCGGTTTACCATGCGCTTAGGTTTGGGCGCGAGAATTTTTGTAAGGTGAAGAGAAGCTGATAATCGCGTTCGTGTCCTTTTTTTTCTTTCTAATGGTTCCATTCCTTTTTGGATTCTCATTGCGCCTTGAAACCCTAACAAGAGAGTGGATCGTCCACATAGCCGCTCAAAGTTCGAGGTTTCGTCCTGGTCGCAGTGCTCTGACGTAAACTATTTTTTTCTCGTTCCGATGACGACAGTTCGTCTTTGAGACACCTCGAGGAACGATTGGCTATGCCGACGGCCGATCAGCCAATCAGTAACACCGTAGAACATCGGTATCGAGTTTGAAAAAAGTAGACGAAATTTGAATTTCTCTCTTTGGATTTTTCGTAGAAATCGATTTCGACAAAGATAAATAGCAAGACGATTGACCAATCGAATTTCTGAAGTCGTCGTTTCCTAATACGGTTCAGAAGGTCAAAACTGTCTCGATATTTTTTTTTTCAGAGAGATAAGAGAAGATCGGTAAAAATATAAGATCGAAAATTGTATGGAGACGATTGTTTTTATTTCAAGTGCGTTTCAATCGCATGATGGAAGAACATTTTAAATATGGTGCGGTTCTTGTAAAGAAGCATGGAAGCCTAGAAAAAAGGGAAAGCATTTCTCTCGTCTACGTTCCCGTTATTTTTGACATAAATTGCCTCTAATCACGCGATGTTGCAGAATCGTTTAAAACTAAGGAGTCGAGTTCTACGCGTTATTACATTAAACGCGAGCGTACGTGAAAAATCTAGCTCGCGTAAGTCTGATCGATGAATGCTTACAAGGAGGTATTTCCTTTCTGACTGAACTTAATCGCGACTTTCCACGATTTGTTTATTTAGTCGTTGAAGCTAGGTGCTTTGATCAAACGCGCGTTTTGCAGATGACGCGCGATCTCTGATTCATAAGATACGACGAACAGCAAAATGATTCTGATAATCACCATTGTTCGAGTCTTTGATGTTGATTTACGATGATTTAATGCGTTATATTTTATTCTACGCGTGTCGATGAATTTTAGAAAAAAATGTTCTTTTTGATTTAAGTATTAGGATGACTAGAAAGTAACGTCGTAATTTTCCGTCAAATTAAAACAAATAATTTTATTATATAATATATTTTTATTTCGAGTCAATGATGTAATCATCCTCATTATCAATATCTTTTCACCTAGTGGACAAATTTTTAATTTCAATTCAAAACTGAAGACTAAACGAAGGTTACTGAGGGTATTAAACGAATGTTGATATGCGTAAATACGACATTACTTTTTAGAACGAATTCGAACGTACGAAATTACATTTAACCTCGTATTCTATTAAAACAGCTTCAATCATATTATTATATTTGTTTTTTGTTTTGTTTTATACTTATGGGTTCTTATTTTGTCATAGACGAGCTAAAGGGCGTCTTCTTGCTTTCTACGTCGCTTTTGCTTGTGAGGGACGAAGAATGTAGGGCGGTTAATCATAAGATCGAATCAATAATCTGTCTTCCGATTGATTTCCCTTGTTGAACTGCATCATTTTTATTATACGGGTTATAAAATGCCGCACAAAAACGAATCGCCTTGTAACGGCAGTAGGCGATTTATCGTCGTCTTTAAATGTCGAATTCATTTTCTCATGGATTCATTATATTTTTCATTAAAAACCCATTAGACACCATTAATATCTAACAATCCAAGTAGCAAAATTTAAACCGATCGGAACGAATCGAACAACTTCGTGTAACGATGAAATATCATGACTTTCCTTATTCTTATGTAATTTACTGGCATCAATGCAAGAATAAAAAGATTGAAAATCATACCTCTTCAAGTCATTGCAGTTTAAGTGTCTAGCTGGAATGACTGCATATTTTTAACAAAATTAAGAATATGTTGATAAAATCAATTGATTCTTTAGCATGAAAGATTTATTATTGAAAACTCTCGGAAAGACCCATATTCTTGTATGGTACACATAATGCATGTTTTATTTAAAGTTTAAAACTTGAAAAATTGCTCAACAAGTACCTCGACTAATTATTGCCAAAAATTATTATTTTTATATTTATACGTAGGTCCATCAGTGACTGTTTTTATCTTCACATTTTTTCTTCGTACATTTTAATGGAACGCGATTCTTCCCATTACATCAACGTTATCTAAGAAAGCATACAATTTTTTTAACCAATATTTTTGCAGACGTCATCGTTTTTTGTAAATAAATTGCTACGAACTTGCTTTCGACACTCATCGCAATGATCATTTTTGCATACGACACCGACGTTGCGTACAAACTTTGTTTATAATATTTGTTCGAAGAAAAGTATCTAGAACAGTTCAACTAGAACAAGGTTTTGCGTGGAAACATGTAGCACAAATACCACGATGCTGCACTTTTGGTGCTTCATTTATCTGTGAAAAGATTCAGGGCATTGGTGTACGCATCTTATCCAGTCAATAGTATTCTCTGCTCTTGAACGAAATAAAACTGTTATTTCGCTATTCCGTTACACACGATCTATCCGTGATTAAATCCTTAATCAATCTTGCACGAAAAGAATGCGAACGTTGGGTAATACTCGTACAATGATTCGAGTTCCTTAACACAGTCCAGTAATATTATAGAATTCAATATCAAAGAACGATATAATGATATCAATAATTTCTCTTGTTTAGGAACCCTATTGAAAAATTACGATGATAATCGGAAAAGAGGCACTGAAAGTTTCTAAAGGAAAAACATTCTTAAAGATGTACGGGTGATAGCGAAGTGTATCTACCAAGATGCTGATAAAGGAGTACCGAATTCCTCTGCCTCTAACGGTAGAAGAATATCAAATCGCCCAGCTGTATATGATAGCAGTAATTCTGATTCTATCGTATTCTTATTTTAGTATATTCTTCGATTTTCTTCTAATGAATTCTTTGTCTTCGTTCTTTTTTTTTTAGAAAAAATCTAGAGAGGAAAGTAAAGGAGCTGGTAGTGGCGTAGAAATTATAGTAAACAAACCATACACCGACGGTCCCGGTGGAAATGGCCAATATACTCATAAAATTTTTCACGTGGGCGGTCATCTTCCAGGATGGCTTAAAAGTTTGTTACCAAAATCGGCATTGGTAAAGGAAGAAGCATGGAACGCATATCCTTATACGAAAACAAGATACACCTGCCCATTGGTAGAAAAATTCTCTGTTGAAATAGAAACTTATTATTTTCCTGACAATGGCTACCAAGAAAATGTTTTCAATCTTAGCAACGCAGATGTGAGAAACCGAGCTGTTGGTACGTATATTACCTATAAAAGAGACGTATTGGAAAAATATAAAAGTGGTCGTTTCAATGAAACATCGAAATTAATTCGTAATTTCAATACCCAAGTAATTATGTGTTCTGTTTGAAATTATATGTTTTTTATTTTATTTTTTATCGACTTCTTAATATGCACAGTAAAAAATGTTGGATCTTTGGAAGAATAGATTTTTACTAAAACTATTAATTTTGTACTTAAAATATGCACTTATGCGTAATATAAAAATTATTATTTTTAGATTTAATCGATATTGTAAAGGATCAAGTTTACGATTATGTAAAGGAAGAGGATCCAAAGTTATACGTTTCGGAGAAGACTCAAAGAGGACCCCTTTTGGAAACATGGTTGGAAGATTATTGGGCAGACGTAAAAGTACACATTCTTTCAATCATTTCATAATTTCCGCTTACGTAGTTGATATTGATATATTAGATTTCTTTCATCGTTTAGGGAAAGCAACAGCCAACATCTTCAGGAAAATCATTAATGTGCGCATATAAGCTATGCCGTGCAGAATTCCGTTATTGGGGCATGCAAACGAAATTAGAAAAGTACATACATGACGTGGGTTAGTACCGTGAATAGCTATTTCATTGCCCATTTTCCGTCATCGCTCGTATCGTTGTTTTGTCTCGATTCTGTCGAACCATCACCAATATGATTCTAGCCTTACGGAAGACGATGGCACGTGGTCATAGACAAGCGTGGGTATGGCAAGACGAGTGGCACGGTTTAACTATGGAGGACATCAGAGAAATCGAACGGCAAACTCAACTGGCACTTCAACAAAAGATGGGTCTCGCAGACTCTAACGAAGACGTAATCGATGAAAACCAGGACACGATAACTGCTAATACAGCGATGACCCCTCAAGAGGCAGACGTGGCTAAGACACTAGCAGCTACTTTAGGAAGTATAGAGAAGAACGAAGACCTTCAAAGTCCACCGTCCGTCAGAAAACCATCCGATATTCCCATTATTAATACTGCCGCGAGTTCAGAAGGTGAAATCAGTCCTGAAGATTCTCCAACGGAAGTACCTGATATAAGGTAAATTTTATGGGTGAAGATTGACAATAATCAATGTCGTGTATTTGATCAAATTTGTTGATTAGACTTAAGAATTTTTCATTTCAGAAGCTCTTCAGTTGCCGAAAATGAAGATGACAAGAAAGCACGGAAGAAGAACAATGTTTCGACGCATTCACCCAGTTCAGCTAAAAGCTTCGATATTCAAATTGCCAACTGGCGTATGGAAAGTATCGTTAGGGAATCTGATACGAGCAGTGAAGAAGAATTTTACGATTGCTTAGGTAAAGTCATTATTTTTTCTTTGCTTGTATAAAAATTGCATGATTGTGATTATGTAGCTAAACATTTCCAGTGCAAATTTGGAGAGATTATCCTAACATAATAATTGCGAGATAATGCATTGCATATCTCAGATGCATTATTTACTACTTTACATTGTAAGTACTACGATCTATACTTGTAGAAAATTGTTGAATATTAAATTGTAATAATGATGGTCATTGACAATGATGATGGGATATAACAAGAAATTATTTTATGAGCGATATTAGTACTTTTCTGTTATTTTATGTGTATCCTCTCTGTTTTTATCGCATTCCGCACAAACTGCAGCTGGGTTCATTATACCTACTATACGCAAAGGTAGGAGACCTAGCTAATGATTATTTGTTAATGACAGACATCGTAAGGAATGTGTTACAAGAGATTTCCAAAGGATGTAGACGACAACTATAAACGTGATGTTGGTATTTTCCATTAAATCGAAACTCAATATAATTGTCGTTTTATTGATTTATTATAGCAATTTAAACAATTTTTTGTCAACTAGATTATACTATTGTCTAATATGAAATTTGATCTCGAAATATTTGTTAATTGTATCATTAACAATTTTGCAAATTGATTTATGCTTAAAAGACGAGACAATTTTTAGCATGAAAATCCTGAAAATCTTGCGAGCATGTAACAGCATGTCTTGTGTAGTTGAACGATACGGAAATTTTATTATAAGAAATGAATCCTTTTTAAATAGTATTATACGGGCTTTTTATGTAAAGATGTACATTTTATTTCTATTACATTTACTAACGAGTAAACATTCAATTCAGCATATATATGTATTAATTGAATATGTAATAATTGTAGAAGGATAATGAGATGAAAATGAAGATAAGATTAATATAATAACGCATAATTCTCTGAATATTTACTCATAAACAAAACTTAATATTGTAGGGTATTTTAAACTAAAAGTTAAATGTATATTATACTTAAGATTTTATATTTATGATTGTACCTTAGAAGACTTTGGAGATAACACCTCGTTAACCAAATGGAGTTCTTTAGATCAATTACCTGAAGAGGACGATAATATCTTTCCCATGTCGTCGATAAATAATGCCGAAGGTATTTTGTTACTTTATAATTGTCATTCCTTTTAAAATATTTTTGCATTTCATATTTTATATTTAATTTTCATAGATGATACGATATTTTCACCTTTATATCTGCAGCGTGTGGCTAGCGAGCGCAGTAGTAAAAGATTACAAATTCACACATCAGCCAGTGTCGACGTGTCGTGTCCTGCATCTCCTCAGCATTCTCCAACGCATCAACCCTGCAAAACTACTGTTCTTTTAATTGTAATGCACGCAGGCAGTGTTTTAGGTAGTAATAATAGTTCTTACTGTTTGCTATCGCATACCTTTATTGCATAACCTTATTATCTGCAGATGCGAATGTTGACTTAACTGCAAAGAAATCAGATATAACGACGTTCAGAGGTGCCTTCGAATCAGTCATGAGACAACACTATCCAAGTATGGTTGGGCACGTGTCTATCAAATTTGTATCTTGTCCATCTATATGTACCGAAGGTCTTGGTGTACTTTCCAGGTAATAACCTGGAAACCGTTTATGGTTACTGAATATAGTTTAGGTAATACCTAAACTATATGCTCTCTTATAACGTTACGATTAACATCCGTCTTTATTAAAAAACCATTTGTTTTTCAGTTTGAGCCCATACAGTTTTGATATTTCCCCTTCTTGCATGGATGCACCTCAGATGACACACGATACTATTCCTATTGGTGCTATACCATTACTTGCAAGTTCAACCTCCGATTACCAGGAAGCAGTGTCTCGAGTGGTGGTTAATGCGAATCAAGTCTATCAAGATTTTATTAAGAGCGAAGAAGGGAAAGGGTTTACTGGTCAAATTTGCTTTATAGGCGATTCTGTAGGATCTATTTTAGCCTATGATGCTTTATGTAGATCGTCTCAGTATCAGTCCAGGCATAATAGCGAAAACAGTATATTGGATACTGGTAATCTAGGTCTAGAAAATAATGGAAATCAAGAAGATGGTAAACATTTAGCAGCACCTATTTCTAGAAGAAGGTCATCGAGTACGAGGTAAAATAAACATTTTTTCATTTTCTACAAGCAAAATGATAATTTATGTTTAGAATTCATGCGAAGAATTTTATTTCCGTTACGAAATTTTTAACAAATATTTCTATTTTTAGTGATAATTCTCAACAATGCAAATTAGATTTCGAAGTAGGAGAGTTCTTCATGTTTGGAAGTCCATTAGCATTAGTAATGGCATATAGAAAAATATCATCTCCTGGAGAAAAAAATAGTAACATACCAAGGCCGATAACGAATCAAGTATACAATCTGTTTCATCCCACTGACCCCGTTGCTGCTAGGATAGAACCATTAATTTCCGCAAGATTTTCTCTTCTCCCACCCGTCAATGTTGCTCGGTACCAGAAATATCCTCTCGGAAATGGACAACCTTATCATTTGTGTATGTAATCGTGTGTAATATCCGTATATATTATATAATGTGCGAGACTCGCGATAAGCTTTAAAATCCACATTTTGAAAATATGAGTTAAATCATAATGCAACTCGAAAGAATCTCGACAGGAAATTACAGGAATTCGATGATAAATTACAAATTTTAAGAACTGTTTACTTCTTTAATAAACATGGACGATATTTTTATATTATACAAACTTAAAAAATAATTGCATTTTACAGTGGAAACAATACAAACTAATCCACAATTGTTTGCGGATGGGCTCAACGTTCCTAATATATCTATGCATCATTTAAGAAGATTGTCTGATATATCGATTCAAAGTGCTATGTCCGGTATTATTGAAAATGTTCCTTTACAAGCTGTTTCCTCTTGTAAGCTTAAATACGATATTGATTTGTAATAAAATATATATTTAATTTTTCATTGCAGCATCATGATATATTCGTATTATTTCAGTGACACAAAAGTGGTGGGGCTCTAAACGAATAGATTATGCACTATATTGTCCGGAAGGTCTTGCAAATTTTCCTACGAATGCTTTACCTCATCTTTTTCATGCTAGTTATTGGGAGTCTTCTGATGTTATTGCATTTATTTTAAGACAATTGGGTAGATTTGACTTACCGTTACTTGGCAATGAAGAAAAAGATCTCACATGCTTCCGTCCAGGTCAACCTAGGGAAAAGTGGAATAAGAAACGTACCTCCGTTAAATTGAAGGTATATCGTAATGAAGTGGAAGCATATTAAAAAATGAATAATATTTGTTTAACACGAAGAAAGTAATTACATTCGATTTTGTAGAACGTTGCTGCCAATCATAGAGCCAATGATGTCATTGTGAGAGAAGGTGCACCTCAAGTGCTAGTTGCTAGGTTTATGTATAGTCCGATAGACGTGATAGCATTAACAGGTACAATTAATTTTAAGCAATATATGACGGTATCTGTTCTTTAAAAAAGTTATTTATTATTAGTAATAAATATGTTTATTCAACTATAGGAGAAAAAGTAGACATTCACATTATGAAAGATGCTCCCGTTGGTGAATGGACATTCCTGTCTACTGAAGTTACTGATAAAAATGGAAGAATAACATATAAAATTCCAGAAGACAAAGCATTAAGTTATGGACTCTATCCAGTTAAAATGATTGTTAGGTAATATTTGATATTATTGAGCTGCTCATTTATTTTGTACAACATTTTATCATAAAACATTGTTAATTTCGTTTACCTAATATATATTTAATTATATTATGTTTAATTTGTTTAGCATTTCTAGTATAGTTATTCATAAAATTTTTTTATGAATTTTAATATTTAGAGGTGACCACACATCTGTAGACTTCTTCTTGGCTGTGATACCACCAAAAACAGAATGTGTGGTCTTCAGTATTGATGGATCGTTTACCGCAAGTATGTCAGTTACCGGAAAAGACCCAAAGGTTAGAGCTGGTGCTGTGGATGTTGTCAGGTAGCTTTCAAATAATTTGTAGAACGCAATTGGACATTGAACTTTGAATCATTCAAAATTGTTCTACTTGTATCTTTAGGCATTGGCAAGAATTAGGTTATTTAATTATTTATATTACTGCGAGACCTGATATACAACAAAAGAAAGTTGTTTCCTGGTTATCACAACATAATTTTCCTCATGGTTTGGTATCTTTTGCGGATGGACTCTCTACAGATCCCCTTGGTCATAAAGCTGCGTATTTAAATAATCTTGTGCAGGTGCGTGAAGTTCTGAATACGAAATATATTCTTTTTATTTTAATGTAAAGCAGTTCTTTCTTTTCTTTTTATATTAAACAAGAAAAAAAATGACACTATAAGTTGTATTATAAAATCATGATTTAATATTTTCTTTCCTTTGTAGGAACATGGTATAATAATACATTATGCGTATGGCAGCAGTAAAGATGTTAGTGTTTATACAGTAATAAACTTAAAACCAAATCAAATTTTCGTGATTGGCAGTGCGTCAAAAAAACAACAAGCTTTGGCAACGGTGCTTCATGATGGCTATGCTGCTCATTTGAGTATTCTACAAACTCACGGAGGTTCACGACCCGCTAAAGGCAATGCACGTATGGTAATACCTCGAGGTCAATTCGGTTTGCCTGGACAAAATGCTTCTTTACGACGACGGAGGTAAGAAATCGATTCATTGATTTTGGTCATGCGTAGTATTTGCTTTTAATTTCTTATATTTTACCATGATTTATGCAATTTCAGAATAGTTTAAGCTATTACAAAATATTTTACAGAAAATGTAATAAATGCACTGTAATAAACAGAAGGCATTAGGTTACAAATAAAATAAATATAAGTGTAATATATGTAAATAGTCGCATATAAACATGGTAATAATTCTAAAAAAAAACCTAAAAAGTTGTATATCTTACTGCTTGCATTAGTTTCATTTTGATAAAGTAAATATATATCTATCTAAGTTCAAAAATACCTATGCATATTGCTAACGTTTATATCTGTATCAAAGCTATTAAAAATGCTACATAACATTATAATATATAATTGCAATGAGCTATATGGACTAGCAAATTCAATCGTGCTGTACGTTTTGCTCGTTAAAGTACTATTTTTAATCGATTTTCAACAAAAATCGTTCGAAATAAAATCAATTCTTTGATGCAATAAACTATGTAATTGTCAGTCGCATATTTGCCAGTCTATAGTGCTGCATATCAAAATCGTCGAAGTGTGATGTTCGCAGTACGTATGTGAATACGAGCTTCGGCTCTGTTCCAGTAATGACACAGCCATCAACTCCTCAACGTGCAATAGTGTGTACTTAAAACGGAAAGTTACCTTAGTAACATCTAACACACGACTATAATCTACGTACAGTATACTTATTCACATTGGTAACTATCTCTTCCCTTGTTTCTCATTTTTTTTATTTTATTCGTTATCTCTTTTTTATCGTAAATATTACACCAAATTTTTAAGAAAGAAAGTAATCACATTCATTTTTATACAGATATATATGCATGAAATTAAAAAACAACGTTATCTTCTTTACATTAAAATGTAACTTGTACAGGTTTTTTATATTTGATACACGAAAAATGCCTTCTTATCGCGTAATTGCTAACGAACGGTCGTACTTACTGAAAATATTTCAAATTGAAGATTTTCTCTATTACAGGTACCTGCTATGAAGATATAATGCATTGTACAGCATAGCTAATATCACACTCTCGACATTGAATTGTAATCATTTCTACATTCGAATTTATTGTTTTATCTGACAACCATACATGCATATGTCCAGGATTTGTGGTTTATCTGCTATGACTGTTTAGATACACAGGGACTAAAATTTTCTTGTTAGCTACTGAGATAATCCGATTTCTATTTAGTCATAAAGGTAAACAGGCATTTAATTATTTTTTTAAATTCATTAGAATGTTTATGTTACAAAAAGCTTAAGACAACATCCATCATCACTAAATATGAAATTTATTTTAATTATGTGTTAAAAATTACTCAATTACTTTCAAATACATGTTTAATGGCAATTTAATAGTTTTTTATGCATAATTGTCTTTCAATTTTCAAATTAGTTAGTATTATTACTCGATTGATTTAAAATTTCTGAAATTTTACATATTTATACATATATAGAATATATTTATCTAGTATATATAAAAAAAAACACTGTTATAAAGTATACGATTACAGTAGATCAGTTTTAATTACTATTTATATGAAAGCCATATTAATATAAAGTAAAATGTGAAAATAAAAAGAAAGATAATAATGCACGATTCTATATGTGAATGCTATTGTGAAAAACACCACAATTCACGGACATGCAAAGCGATCATTTTTGAGAACAATAAACAGCTCGATTGCTTTTTATATTTAATCTACTCAGGGACCCTGCTTCCTGGAATTTAGAAAAAAAGTTTCGCTTTTTCGTATTAAGTATAATTACCATTGCTGGTTTGTCGTATCTGCTTCTTCAGTTTTTTAAACACAACCGAGATTCTTATTTTTTGTATTATTGCTAATCAAAATGTGTATATGCATGCTTAGTTATCTTAAATTAAACATTAATGTGCATTAATGTGAATATAATTGCATTGATAGATGTTATGTTTAGAAAATCAAATTAGAACAGCTGCTGATACAAAAATGACAGTGTGGCACATCACTGTGCTTAAACTATTTAGTTTTCATTTGGTATTTGGTATGCAATAGATAGAACGCCAAGAAACTTTATATCGTGCTAAATACGAGCATGAGACACTTATATGCCTATCGTAGATTAAACTACATCCTACATTGCAAGAAGCGTACCGTTCATCGCTGCTTGTTGCACATTTGAATTAAATACTTAAAGACTAAAAAATATGTATGTGATTGAACAAATAAAGAAACTTTGCATATTATTAGTTTACGAAGCTATGGTTTCCTTAATATTTCCTTTTACTTATATATTTGTAAGAAATTCACTGAAAGAAACGATAATATGCAAAATTGATTAATAATGCTTCATTCAATGAAAATATACTGACAGTCTAATACCTTTTTTTATAATCTCAGTAATTCGATTTTATAATAGAGGTATCTTTCAGAATTATATCTTACAGTATAATGTATTAATAAAATAATAATTATATGAAAATTATAGCTCTTTTAGGGCAGCAAAGCGAACGATCTCACAACCAGCTATAGGCAACACATTTCCTTCAGAGTGCAATACAAACGTGGAATCTTCAAAGACACCGCAGTCTGCTCCAACTCTAAGAACTATAACACCCGACAAACTCTGACAATTTGTACGCTGTTGTTCATTGTTTGAGCCCCGACAGTAAATTGTACAATTATAACATAAATATTAATGTACGATTATATATATTAGTCGTACAACATTTATATTATTTCTGCTGGAACTATTTCGTACACTATAAATTACTATTTTTTAAAAATATAGCGTAGTCTTTTTTATAAAGTATCTCCACTCGTTTTATTTATCAATTTCCATAAAATTCAGACGATTTGAAATCTTAAAATTGATGATGTTTATACAAATTATTTTACCATTTATAAAATTAATGCGCTAAGTTAATATCATACATCATATTATATATCAATAACAGAGTGAAACATGCTAGAACTTGATATTTCAAGATGTTCTAAAGTGATTATATAATCACATTAATGCTTAAGAATAAATAGCATAAGATACTTCTTGGAAACTCACCAAGCCTGCGATTTACGCGATGAATATGTTCTTGAATACTTTCGTACAAATTAAAATAGTATTGATCAAAATGAATACTCTCATAAAGAAATGTATTACCGTAATAGGTTTCAAATATAAACAAAAATGTAGACGTTTATGTTTATATAAATAAAATATTGACTGGGAATGTATAGTATAAATAACAAAATTATAAAGCTAAAATGTTGCACGAATCGGCTTATATTTAAAGCAAACAAATTATAAGAATTTTAATCGTTATTGCGATGCAAGTTATGCGTAAACCGTGGGAATATTTTATTCTAATCATTTCCAAAAAAAAACATAAAGAAATTATTTGTAATACCAGGAAAATTTATATTAATTTTCTTTGATACATTTATCTTGAAAATGATAAAAGTGGAGAACGTTTGATACTTTTAAATTGTTGATTTTATTTAATACAAACTTGTAACTGCAGTTTTCTGCAACCTTTTGCAAAATTTTTATTCATAAAAACATCTACTAATATCTTCTCTTGTAAATTTGGTACAAAAACCTTACCTTAACTGATGTAAAAATGTTATATACTATGTAAATAACTTGATGCAGCGTTTGTGAATAGTTAATGGGAGGAAATAAGTTGTACTAGATATGTATCTTCTTTGCAAAGATCATAAAACCAAAGTGTATTACAGTTCAAAAATGATAATAATTTAAAATGTATGTAACTGGCCATGGTTCAATATGTTGTAGATTTTCTTGTGGTGACAACAAAGATAATTTAAGGATAGCATGGATCGATGTCATTATTCCTAACTGATTTACTCAATAATCAATAGAAAATCTATTTCTGATTTTCTAGTCTTGGCGCATAAAAAGCATTACTTACTGCTTCGCGCTATTATTTGCTGTGGTCTGATACATAGAATAAATTAATGTTAAATAAATATTGACTGTTTGTAATATTGTAATATGGCACGTGAGTAGTTTCATATTATATATATGAAACAATTCCTATGTGTATGTTTAAGTGTATATTTACACATATATACACACATAGGAATGTATGTATGTATATATAAGTGCATAAGAATATGTGTATTTGTTCATCTGTGTATAATGTGTGTGTGACTTATTATACACACATAATATATACACACACAAGTATACATTACTGAATGAATGACAATATTGGGTTGAGTCGTATATAAATTCCGTTTTTTAAAATAAAATTTATTTGCCAATGAAATGTGAACTCTAATCTATTATTTTATTCACCGTTATTATTAATATTTCTTGCCATTTTTTAGATAACTTGCCAATTCTCCTTAGATAAAATTCTGATGATTTTGAATAAGAAAACTCCTAGACGAAATCCTGGATCTGATTATCAATTTGAATATGTTACATATTAATTTTTCCAGAATACTAAGAAAATGACAATTTATTGATACTAAATTCAGTAACTGAGATTAGATAAAGCCAGTTAGTGTAATTTTTTTTTTAAATAGCCTTGTTATTTGTAGTTTTTGCAGTGTCAAGCAAATGTAGAACATTTTTCCTGAAACTTTACATAAACCTGGTTTAAGTGTTAAGCACATACAACTAACAAGTACATGATCACAATTCTAAATGGATAATTTTTAGATTGTTCCATCATTACATTCGTTTCCTGTATAATAGAAACTTTTAAATTTAAGTGTCGACCTGTGTCAACTCATTATTTCCTTTGAACCTTGTCTATCTCCTATAAAAATTGTATCTACATAAATTTTCTATCAGATTAAGGATTTGTTAACGTGGACTTTTTAAAAATATTATCTAAATATGAAAAGCAACCTGTAAATAACTTCCGAAATATATCTCTAATTACTCCATTACCAGAGATATCAAACATTTTTTTCATCGTAGCATTATTAAGAAATTTAAATTTAAAATAATCTATAGAATTAAATTTTGTATTTAGAAGTTTACAAAACACGTTTAAGTCATCGTTATTGGATCTTAACTACTAAATTGAAATTGAATAATAATTTTCTAATATCCACATATACAATTTAATTAACATGATATACAATCAATTTTTAGGATGATGATTATATTTTATATATTTCAACATTTATTTATGACTCAAACCAATATCTATGTACACGTATATATTAATTATTTACTATGTTCATATACACGTGACTATATATGAGTGCACCATACAAATATGCAAAATATGTTTTTAAGCAGACTTCGAAAAATATCTGAAAAAGAAACTTCATTTTACATAAAAATTGTTCTTTCGTTCTCTTTATAAAATAAGAATTCGTAATAAAAAATACTTTAAACCCTTTAAAACACAATGAATATCTGTCAATGAGCTTGGAAATTTCCATGAAAACAAATATAAATAATACTGTTTTTATTCTCTTTAAAACCTAACAATTTTTCTTGAAATAATATTTCGTGAAATATTTTCTTTTTGAAATATTTATTCGTCTAAACTTAAAAAACTCAGCCTGTACATATACTTATATATTCCTAAACACATAAATGACTGCAAAAAATATTTTACATATATAAACGAATGAATGACTTCAATCAATAATAATAAGAGTTATATTTTTGTTAGCATAACTTTAATGACAAATTGTAATAACTAACTAAAAAGCATTGTTTTATATTAAGTGTTCTTGATATAGCATGATTGTTTTATATATTGTTGACTCATTATAATTTTGTTTGACCATTTACGATGGAGAAACTATCACATGTTGTTAGGATTATGCCTAGCAAAAATATGTACTTCATTTCTTTCATTGAATGTTACAATAAATATTAAACCATACTGTCACCTAGTTTATTGACCAGGTACAAATAAGTGATAAATATAAATATTGTATTAATGCCTTATATCACAGGTAGTGGTAAGTATAAATTATTGTTGAAAGTAGAGTGATCGTCGACGCGGTAGAATAGACGGAAGAGTTTGGAGGATAGACTCTT
>JAITYT010001658.1:326823-341735 GCA_025433975.1 Liostenogaster flavolineata
AGTGATAGTGATGGCGGTAATAGGTAGTAAGTAGTAGCGGTAGCGATAGCGATAGTTGTAGTTGTAGTGGTAGTAATAGTAGCGTTAGCGACAATAGTGATAGTAGTAGTAGTAGTAACAACAGCAGCAGCAGCAGTAATAATAAAAAAATAATAATAATAATAACGGTAAAGATAATCGTAGTAATAACAGTAGTACATATTAGTATCATTTAGTAGTAATGACGGTAGTAATACGAGTAGTCGTAACAGCGGCAACAGTGAGTACACAGTTAATTACAGCGTTGTACGTAACGGTCAAAAAATAAGTTACATTGATGTTAGGCACAGTTACGTTAAGAGCGTCAACAAACGTATGTAGCAGCAGGGACTGTAGCGATGGCGGCTAGTAATAAGGCATTGGTCGACAATTTGGTGTGACAGCGACTGGCTCGTTTTTTTTTCTCTATCTTTTTTCTGTCCATTTTTTTTTTTAACTTTGTCTTAAACACGTTCGACATCTATCAATCGGTCGACCGATAGTAGAGACACATGAGCACTGCCTACCAAACTGCATGCAAAGAAACACTCGTCTATTTGTTACGACGGATATTATCCTATTATCGTTGACACGTAGTAAGCGACACTTTGGAAGCATCTGCGAAACTATGAACGTAATATTTTCGATGGCGCAACTAAGATTCAGTGGTACATTCCAACAAGTTGCGGGCCATGTCGCGAAGACAGTACAATAACTCGAGCGTATCTCGATTGGATCTCGATTCGCGTCACCGTATTCTAGTAGGAATGCACCCTGACTCGTTTACGATTAACTGACAGACTTACGGCTTCCTGCGTAAAAAGTCATGAAACAAGAAAAGATCAAGAATATGTTAAACAAATTGCCACGAGATTCTTGCGATTCGAGGTTCTTCGGTCGTTCTACCGTGCATTCGATTGCCTTTTCTTTTCGTTACTTTTCATACTTTTCGTAATGAATGTTTAAACATTAGGAACACGATGCTGCCAATCGTTGTTCTTGATGGAAAAGAACGTTATCAAAGGTGAACTGTCGTTGTCGTCGTCATTAATGTCATAATGTAAGTTCACTTGCGAAAGTACGCCTGGAAGGTAATTTTGCACGGACGATTTAAAAAGCAATCCAGTGAAAATCCTCTCTATAAGACTTTCTATAGCGAGAGATTATTAGCGGCAGGAACGGTAACGTTATAATCGTCTACCGTTAACTAGGAGCTCACTCAGTCTCTACTGACCTCTCTATGAGTTTACGCATCTCCTCGGTGGTCATGCCGTCCTTGCCGCGTGCATTCACTGAAATAGAAAAACACACGGCACGATTGACACAACGGTAAACTACTACGACAACACGTAGCATGCAAATTGTGGTAGCTAAACGATTAGGAACACAGAGTCCGGAGCGAGTCTCCCTCCATTCATATACGCTGCGACTCGCTGCTCGACATGCGATATCCGCGTAGTACACCTAATGTCTAGTGAGAAAGAACGAGCAGTGAAAAGGGAATCAAGAGCAAATGCATGTTCGAGAGTACGGGAAAACTATCTGAATGGAAATAATGGAAATAATAACAATAATAATAGTAACGAAAGTAATAATAATTATAACAATGATGATAACAATAAAAAGAAGAGAAAGAATCGGAAGAATGATGATAAGATGATGAAAAGAATAAAAAAAAAGAAGGATCTTCTCTCTCTTTCCGTTCAGATACGTTCATGCCTCCCCCGGTTCTCATTCTCGCTCCTTCGTCCCTTGGTTCGATCAATTCGAATATTTTTACTGACCGCCATAGTTGCGGTTGACAAGTTGATCGCGGTCGCATTCGGCTTCGCTGATTTCGTTGCTTTCCTTGCTGTCGTTGAAGCTTGAGTTATTTTGATCGTGATTTCTGGGTGGTGGTGGTGGCGGTTCTGGTGATCCTGATACGGGTATGTTGCGGGCTGATCCTACGCTACGACGTCCAACCGAGCCACGAGATCCGTAATGATCGTAGGGAGCTCCATATTGTCCGTACTGCGAGCCATATTGGTCCTCCTCTGGTGCACAATTAGCCGGATCATCGTATTCAGGGGAGAAAACGTGGGTTCCACTGCCACCTCCTTGGGATGGTACTCGGGAATAGCGACCGTTCTGACGTGGCTGTTTACAAATATTAAACGACGATATAATCGAGTATTTGCGATTTATACGAAGTGAATATTGTTTCCACAATTTACTTAGGTATTCGGTACTCAATGATAGTATTCGAGAAACAATCAAACGATATAATCGAGTACAATATTCAATTAGTACGGTGGCATTGCATCATACTCGTTTTTAATGTGATGGTAAACATTTTTAAATGAAATTATCGATTAATCTCGAGTTATTTAATTGCTTATATTACTTTTGTAGAATCAAGTAGTTAACATGTAATTTTATTCGCTATTAATGTTATTTAATAATTATATGTAATAATATGTGATATGTCCCGATCGAAATGAAATTGTCATAATGTACCATAGATTGTGATCCTGAGCGGCTATGAGCAGAAGCATTGGTAGGGTGGCCTACTGGTGGTCCCATTGTTCCGGAATGGCCGTTGCCTGGATGCGGGAAGGTCTGAAATTGCATGGCTTTGCTGGGGTCCATTTCCTCACGGAATCCTAATAAGTGGAAGGTCGCATATGGGCAAATCTCATCTTCCATGCCTAAAAAAGAACAATCACCAAGGGTAGATTCTGTCGCCCAGAAATTCGTCTATGATATTTTGTCTTGTCGGAATTGCTAACATCGTCGCACCGTTTTCCTTGAATTAGAATAATGCATTTCAAAATTGGAGCGAGTGTTCCGATCGTAATAACTAACTTTATAAGACGTTAGACAATCGTTCACATTCTTCCTAGAATTTGCTTCGCTCTTAATTTTGTATATACAATTTCAAGATCGTTCAAGTTCAAGATGTTAATTATTACGAGCGTACACACGTGTATTTCCGTTTAATTTATGCTGATTTGAAAAAATGCAATCAAAGAAAGGCGTAATCCAGTTACACGTGTTAATACATAATTGTTTATCATTAATAATGGAAACAACATTAACATTGTACGAGAAGAAGAGAAACTAGGAGTAGTAATAACAACGAAAACGACAGCTAATTGTACATCAAACAAGAATCCCACTAATCCTGCATTTAACAATGTATTACAAAATTTGATCCATAAACCTGTAAGAATAACGAACTCCTCCCACTCCCTTTCTCTCGATGTGTAGAAGTTGCGTAACGTTAAAATGAGGAGGTGTTATGTATTCGAATGAGTGCATTTGTCTGTTTTTTTTTTTTGGTGAAAGAAGGGAAAACGAGCGAAAATCATGCGACAGCGTGCAACACTGAAAAATAAACGTCAGAGATGGTACGGGCATATTATGCGATGTGGCGTGTTTCGTCGAACGAGGCAAAACTTACGACGATGACGGGGACACCCCGGCTGCGATGTAGCCAGGGCCGGTCCATCCGTCTACCGTGGACTCGTCGTGACCAATAGTGGCCTACCCTGACTCGCGAGGACAAACGAAGGCGTTCGCGAAGGCGCCGCCCTTTGGGAGGGCTCGACGTGCCGATCGCTTCGCCGTGATCGTAACTACATTTACCAACCTCTGTGCGAGAGGCCCTCAGCACTGCCCATACGTGGTGGCGGCGGGCACCTTCTGCTCGGTGCACAGTGATTCAATTCCTCATACATGTGCCTCCTCGGATCCCACGTTGAGTGACTTCTCAATGAGCCTGTTCCACCTATATCGAACATATACTACAAAAGTCGTACGACTCGCTGCCGCTTACCAAGAAGAACGGGGACGCGATCTCGAGTCACTTCCACTTTTAGTTTATAGGCGCGTCACGCGCCAACGAAGAACGGCCGTCATCCATTTTCCTTCGTCTTTCTTTATTTGCCTACGTTTAACGTAGAGTGCTCGACTCTTGGTACGCGTAGCGATGTTATAAGCGCAACGAAAGACGAATAAAACAAAAAAAGAGGAGAACAAATAGGGAGAAAACGAAGAAACAACATCTGATATTTTGCTGCGAATAGGGCTGGGCAAGATACACCTTTGCACGAATATAATAAAAAGATCGTTAAGCATGGCAAAATAAACAGATATTGGCGGTCTCTAAACTTGTGTGTTTGTGTGTGTATGCATTATTTGCATCATAGAATTAACGAGGATCCTTGCGTTATCGTTGATAAAACGGCGTTACCGCATGGTCATATTTTTCTTTCACATTCATATATATGCACACATATGTGTATGCATCTTCAGTACAGTAATAACGTTTCGTGAAAATAGGTGACAAGACTATCGTGCCGATGCGACAGACATTCAAACAGTTATCGATAATTGAAATAATTATCTAAAAGTGAGAAGTCTTGACAATTGTGGCTTACTTATCACTGTACCTCGCTTGATGCGATCGCATGTGTTGTAATTAGAGCCGGGTACCGGAGGTAGTTTGCGATTTGGTGGCGCGATATAGCCTAATTCATCTCGGAGATCGGGCCTGCGTTTGTCTAGGGTAGCACCTCCTACTCCAGTCTGCTGATATACCACATCGTCTGAAGCAAGAAACGAATTTTCATGAGCATCAAGTACAACGCACTAAACCGTCGCTGCTTTTCGCGCGGTAGTACGACGTTCGCCGACGCGAGGTGGAAAGATGAAAATCGAAGAGGCGCACGAAGAAGGAAACGATTTAATAGAATCAAGACGGCGAACGTACGTACATCGATCATCGAAAGAACGGTTAAGCGCAAAGACACGGCTCTTTTCTACGAGATTTAAAAAAAAATCTATCTACTTTTCTTTTTTAAAATGATGAATTTTATCCACAGCTCCAGCAGTAACCGTCCTCTCGAGGTCGTTCGATTGTTCTTATTGCGGCTTAATTGATAAAGTAATAAAAAAAAATTTGTATACATTGTCCCTCGTAATATTTCTCGTCGGCTGAAGAGATACCTCGCAGCCGTGTTTGCTCCGGGCCTCGAGTTCTCCTCGAGAGTGCGACGCAAATGACGACAATTCCTACTATAATCACGACGATCGTAGCACCGACCGGTACAACGACGTTAACGTCGAGCCAGCTTGGTAACCATGGGAAGTAACGCCTGACATCCGCGTTGTCGTTGCCACCATTACGTACGGGCGGTGCAATTGTACCTAATCGAAGAAGGAAGAAGATAAATTTCAAAAATCGCAATTACCTTTGTCGTCGCCATGGCCTTTTCCTCTTAGGACGCAGATCACGATGACGGCAACGATTATAACGAGTACGGCTGCTACAACGGGCACAACCAGATTCAAGTTAGCCATGAACATTTTCATTGGATCTTCGTCATTGCCACCACCGTTAACGTCTGGTAGCTCGCGGGCCGGTGCAATGGTGCCTGGAACAAAAAATATGGCGACTATTTAATCCAGCCACCATTAGCACCGGCTACGAGGCGCTCGTGTTTAACTAGCTCTCTAGCCGTAGCTACGTCAGCTAGGCTAGCAGCTAGCCAGTTTTTCGCACTTACCTCCAGTTACAGTCAATGTTGCAAATTCATATTCGGCGACAGCAAATCCAGCATTATTATGCGCAGTAACACGAAGATGATACCAACTTGCCGGGTCCAAATCCAAAACGACGAAGTTACCACCGGGTTTTACATTGTTCGATACCTGATTCCATTCCTGCTGATGCCTGAAGCATGTCGAAAGAATTATGTTCGAATGGTTTGACAGACGACTCTTGATGAATTTTGTAAATTTCTTCTTTCTTTCGTTTCATTTTTTAAAAGATAAAAAAAGAATGATGCGTTTACTTTTTCTTGTGTTCAACAACGAAGTACAACATGGGACATCCGCCATCGGACCAAGCGCTGAGATGAAGAGTGATGCTGTTCGTGGATACTTCGATAAATCTCGCTGCTTCTGGTATTATTGGCTTGGATCCTTTGGTACGGGTATTCAAAATGTCAGATGGATCTCCAGTTCCAATTCTGAGAAAACATTTTAAATGCGTTCGTAAAAGGAAATCCAGCCATTGTTCTCAGCTTCTTTCTATCCGTAGTAAAAAGATAAGGTGTCGTGATACAATAAGAATGTGAAATCCTTACCCGTTGTAGGCAGTAACGTATATCTGATATCGAGAGCCACACCATAAATTTTCCAAAGTATACTTTTGCGCGGTTGAGCTGATCTGAATGGTTTCCCAGTCACCGAATTCCGGTTTGAAGTGAATCGTATATCCGTGAATAGGCGCGTTATCAGTGGGGTGTGGTCTCAATTTCATCGTCAATGAGTTGGTCGTCGTAGCAGTGAGAATGACTTGGGGAGAGTGCGGTGGTGCTACAAAGAGAAATCAACGCTGCGTTAAATAAACGAAACTTATTCCTTGGATGCAAGAGGAATATGTTTTGAATCGATTGTGCGAGATTACCGTGGACTAGTAGTTGATGAGTAACCGTGTCATGACCGAACGAATTCTCAACGTAACACGAATATTCTCCGGCATCTGCACGATCGACTTCCTTGATGAACAGGGATCCTTCGGGTAATTGTCTCAATCGGTCGCTAGCTTGAAGAACGGAGCCTCGTACTTTCCATACTACTTCCGGTGCGGGTACTCCAACAGCGAGGCATGGCAGTTTTACGTCTTCCTTATACGTTGCCGTGAACATGTCATCGAAGGATGCAATTTTTGCGGGCACTGAGTTCGAGATTCAATGAAATTATTAGTTGAATATCCGATATTCGTTCAATCGTAGACTTAGTGAACGAAAATGAATTACCTCGTACGCTCGGACTTAATGTTACTATCTTAGAGGCTTCTCCTTCGCCGATATTCGTGCTGGCAGTCACCCAGAAATCGTATCTACGTTGCTTATCGAGTCCAGATGCTTCATAGGTCAATTGATTTGGCGGTACCTTTTGAGTGGTGGGTTCTTCGACGTTGTCGGCTTTCGTGTAGACTGTGTATTGGGAAATTACTCCGTTGGGTTGGCTCGGTGGGCGCCAAGATACGAGTATCGATTCGGAGGACATAACGAGGGCCTTGACTGTGATCGGAGCTTCAGGGGCTACGAGTAAAGAAGAGGTAGAATTGAATTGCTTCTTTTAATCTTAATCTTAATTTTTTAATTTTCTTTCGAATATTTTCAATCAAATGATTTCTATGATTAGAATAGGATCAAACGTCGATTCTTACTGTCTTGTTCGGTTTGACAATGAATCGGTGCAGATTTAACTCCATCGCCACCAGATGTAAAAGCCAATACTTGCATACTGTAGTTCGTGTACTTTTTCAAGCCATGGAGGATGGTTTCACTGGACGAAGTGAGCTTAGTTTCTTTCGTATTTTCATCGTACCAGGCATCTGAGGGACCGTATATAACCTGAAGGAAAATAATAATAAGCGTATGCTCTACGAACATTTGTGATTTTTCTAAATCGTCGTTACCTTGTATCCAGTAATAACTCCGTTCGCAGCGCTAAGAGGTGGTGACATCCAAGAAACTCTGATAGTTTGAGAAGTAAGGGTCGTGCAAGTGGTATCGTGCGGTGGTTGTTCCGGTACACCTTCGGCCGTGTGCTGTCTGCGTTCCTCGCTCATCGGGCCAGAGCCTACCTTATTGAATGCTTGAACGACGACGCTGTATTGTGTATAGGTCTTGAGATTCATAATTTGTAAATGGTGTTCCTTGCCGTCTTCCTTTGAAAATTCTACGGTCTCGAACATGTACGGTTTGTCGGAGGAAGAAAGTCTGTATCCAACGTAATAGCCAAGAATCTCGCCGTTCCAATCTTCGCGTGGGGGTGGTTTCCATATTATCTGATCAATAAATTTTTTAAAAATAAATTCATTAAAGTTTTTAAAGAAGAATAAAATTTACGATTAATTTCTGTATACCTTGAGGGTGTGCTGATCAAGGGCATCGACTCTGACGGATGTTGGCGGGCCACTTGGAGCTTCTTCGGCAGTTATGATGGTCACGGTATCGGACGGATCGGAGGTTCCAATTTCATTTTCAGCGACAATACGTAGATGATATGTGGTAGCAGGTCTAAGATTGAAAACTCCAGCTACGTTCTGTTGCGATCCAGGTACGAGTACTCTATCGATGTCGGATTCCCAGGAGCCCTTGCTGATCTTGTATTCGATGACGTATCGCTTAACAGGACTGTTTCCGTCGTACGGTGCTGCCCACGATAATTGAACGGAACGGCCGGACTTGTCGAGTACCTTTAAACCGTATGGAACTTCCGGAACCTCTGCGATCAAATTCGAAGTAATGATATTACTCATACATATTCAAGTTTAAGCTTAAGTTTATTTAATTTTATATTTAAGTTTTCAATTACGTATATTTTTTTTTAAATTTGCATCACCCTTCTGCATATTTAATCAAATATTTAAATATACCTTGGACGATCATGTTGATGCTCGTGTCATCACTGCCAAAGGCGTTTGTAGCAACACAGGTAAATAGTGCCGAGTCGGTTCTTTCCGTTCTCTTGATACTTAAATCTGATAGTACGCCGTTTGCCAAAATTTCTTCGCGAATGGTGTATCGGGAATCGCTCTTCGGGTCGAGTCTCTTATTATTCATATTCCACAGAATGCCAATGGGTTTTTCACCTTGTGCCTCGCATTGCAATACCGCTGGCTCGCCACGTCGCGCAGTTTGATTCCTCAGTTTAATTTCGAAATGCGGCGGAGCTAGAGAAGATTAACAAATCGAACGTGTGTTGTCGCACCGCTTGTAAATTAAATTTCAACAATTAAACGCATACGTTACCTTGTACAGAGATAAGAATAACAGCGGAGAGTCCAGATCCAATACCGTTCACAGCCTCGCAAAGATAATATCCCTCGTTGGTCTTTTGAATGTTATTAATGGACAAAGTACCATCTTCGACGCTGATGTCTGGGTTGCTGAGTTTCAAGTCGGTGTAATCGCCAGGTGTGTCTCCTGTCGATGAAATGCGTTACGATTACGTCGTGTTATTTCGAACACGTGTTATCGAAAGTGTCCAACATCAGAAAAAAGAGGAAGTCCTTACCAGCAGCTCTCTTCCAGGTGACTTGGGGTTTGGGAAAACCGTCGGCTTTGCACTCAACGCGAGCGTCTGAGCCCTGAGCAAAAGCTTTGTCAGTCGGTTCCAGAATCCAACGAGGTGGCACTGCGACAGAACAAATCGATTAGCGCGATCGTTCTTGTAGGCCGGTCCATCGTAAGCAGCCAAGTGTAATCGGTAGCGAATCGTTCCGTTATCTTGATACTGTGATCATCTCATGATATTTTGACACGTGGTCCATTAGAAATCTCTCCTTCATCATTAACGATTTACATCGAAAAATGACGCGACAACAAAGTCACAGCGAGCTCAGGACGAGACAGATCATATTTGTCCACGTGCAACGACAAAAGACGATTCGCTTCCGTTACCGCAAAATGAGCGCTACGATAGTGAATCATGCGGGCTCTCGAGATGATTTTATGCGGGTATCTACTAGCACCAATAACTAGAGCGAAGAGATTAACAGACAGAGAAGTTATTGTGCGTACGGGCTTTGAAGGATCTCCTAAAGCGCATGCAGGATGCTCTAACTACCACTTTTCGTGTATCTATGTATTTTGTACCATCAGCACGTTCACCACTGGTAACATTGCACCGTCTCGATCTCCAACCTCCTATTTGTTATCGTTATCACTAGTAATGTCGTCATTGTTAGAAGATTATCGTCGTCATGGACGAAAGGTTCTTTTATATTTGGACGTGATGAACCGTTCCAAATGAATTTTAATAGATCAACCAGTCACGCGACGATGGTGCCAGCGAACGTGTTGATCGAACTGGTGCGAAGCGTGCTGCACCGCGTCAAAAAAAAAAAGGAAAATAAATATCAAGTAACGTCGTTCACGTGGAGGGGCATGCGTGTCTTTGGCTACTACTACGCTATTAGAAATGCACGTACGAAATGAACGAGGCGTGAGAGGTGATGATGATGATGATGGTGATGGTGATAATGATGGTAGTGGCGAAGGCAAGGGCAAAATTGGCCAAAGATGGAAGGAGGGATAGAGAGCGGTGCCTTGTTAATAGAGGAGGACAGAGCGAAGTGACCCGCTCGGAGGAGACGCTCTGAAGGATGATCGGTCGGTCGTCGGCTTTGGAGCAGGATCGCGCGTTGCTGCGACGCGACGGGGGTACGGCGACGATGTGGATAAACTAGGCGACGATGACGACGACGACGAAACTTTACGACGAGAAACACAACGCATTCGTAAGACCTAGAGCACGATCTCCACGCGAGAGGTGTACGCATCGTCGTCTTGATCAAAAGTATCGTGCGTGAGGATGTTAAGCTCTGTTCGCATGGGATTGACGACACGACGACGAGAAATACAACGCATTCGTAAGACCTAGAGTACGATCTTCATGCGACGGGTGTACGCATCTTCGTTTTGGTCGAAGTATCCGAGAGGATTTTAAGCTCCGTTCGCGTGGAGATGACGCGATGAAGTCGAATCCTTGCGACGAGAAACACAACGCATTCGTAAAGACCTGGAAATACGATCGCTACGTGAAAGGTGTACGCATCGTTGATTTGGTCGAAGTATCGAGAGGATCTTAAAGCTCTTTTCGCGTGGAAATGACGCGACGATGATCGTTGCCGCGCGTATGGTAAGCATGGACCGGTCGGTCGGCGATCCACGCGTAGGCATTCGCCGATTTCTGGATCGAATCTCCCTTTCTTTTTGCCTTTTTCTCTTTTTCTCTCCTTTTTATAATGATGGTTCTTCTTCCCCTCTTCAGCTTCTTTCTTTTTTCTCGCGACTGCATGGGTAACGGAAGCTAAACTCGAGGCCAAATGGAAGAAAGACACGCCGAAGACGTTCTCCGATCTTGAACGTTGGCGACACTTGGGCTAACGTTAAACTTTGATACGCGATAATAGTAAACCTTCGAATGAAGTTACAATCGAGAGAGTAGAAAAAACCGAATGATCGAGGTAGGTTATCGTGTCAGACGACCTACCTTGCTGGATCCTTGTCTTACCTCGACTCACAGTAGTAGTAGTAGTACTAGTAGTAGTAATAGCAGTATAGTAGTCATAGCAAACAGACAGAAGGTGGACTCGAAGAATCTCGGGAATCGGGATTCGATGAAACGATAACAAAATAAAGATGAAACCAACGAAAGTAAAGTCGAGAATGAATACAATGAAAAATGTAGATAAAAAAGGACGGAAAATTTCCACATGATAAAGAGAAGAAAAGAGAAGACAAGAAGAGAAGGGAAAACGATAGAGAACGGAACAAAGAAGAAAAACGCGATTCAAGTACGTACGAGGGTTGGATGGTCGAGGAAACGGAAGAGCGAGAGAGACAAAAGGCGCACGAGAGTCGTCCCCGAATGACGAAAGCAACGCTTTTACGTATGTATATAAATATATGCCCTTTCGTGTATACGTAATATACACACATACACACACATATATATACACATACATATTCGCAAAATAATAACGACCGATGACACAACTGAAATATCCAGTAAGCTTCATCAAGGTATAAACACGACAGCTTCAGCAACGACGTGGAAGAGATGCATCAATAAAAGCCTCGGCAATCATGGAAAAAATTCAAAAAAAAAAAAAGAAAGAAAGAAACGAAAGAGAAACAAAAAACGCAAAAGAATTCGGCCACGTTCACCGAGAGACGCGGTCGCCGTACTGTATGCGTGTGTGTGAGAGATCATTCCGTTTCAATATCGATCGCATGTCGAGTTAAATCATTGTCAATGAATTCATTATCTTATCGAGATCGTTATCGTGATTCAACAATGCGATCCGATTGGTCATGGCCCCTAACCGTGGACTCTCAATGTTGCCTCGTGGATCGCCCTGCCCGACGGATTACTAGCGATACACGCGTAACTTCCGTCGTGCTCCGGCGTTACCGGCTCGATCAGCAGTATACTCGTTCGTGGTCCGAGTTTCCCGACGCTGTATCCCATGTATTGCGACAACGGCGTCCCATTGTGGGTCCAGGCGATCTCGATCGGTGTGTCGCCGATCGGTACCATGCACGCCAGTTGCGCGGCCTGCTCGACATAAATCGGTCGATCCCCAAAATCGAAAGGACTGATCCGTGGCAGGACTGGAACGCAATCAGGCGATGGGAAGCAGGTAAGTCGATCTTTTCACGTCACGTGTTGATTCGATCCTTTCGAATCCCTCGTCTTACTCGATTTCCTTGTCGTCTTCGT
This sequence comes from Liostenogaster flavolineata, assembly GCA_025433975.1. Classification (NCBI taxonomy): domain Eukaryota; kingdom Metazoa; phylum Arthropoda; class Insecta; order Hymenoptera; family Vespidae; genus Liostenogaster; species Liostenogaster flavolineata. The sequence continues at coordinate 339,136 of JAITYT010001658.1, forward strand.
TGTTAGTGCGAACTGCTCGTGCGTCGATCTACCTTTTTTCCCCCTATTTTCTCGCTCGATAGCTAGAGTATCCTTCCAACTCCAAAATCTCTCGATCGCGTTAGAATCGTACAAAATCGTCCGGGGGCTAAGAAACGCGCGTCCATCCGTCTGTCTAAGTACACCTGCTTTATCTATCTATCTGTTCGTCCGTTCGATAAATTCTTCTCTTTTCCTATGTCTCTCCCTCTCTCCATCTCTCTTTCTCTCCTTCCTTAAAATAAAATCATCCCTAAGGTCTCCTAAGCTTGCTAAAGTCGAATAAGCGATGCGTCGAGTACTAGTGATGTTTCTTTGATTCAGATTTGCAGGAAACTCGCGATTTCGAGTCCGGAAACGACTTTCGAGCGCCTATGTTCTTCCTCGTGCGTTACGACGACTTTTACGACGTCCGACCTATCGAGTACGATCATCCGAGGCGAAATTAACGAATGGAGAATAGCGAAGACAGAAGGCAAAGAATGAAGGAGAGGGAAAGGAAGAAAATAACGGAAAAAAAAGAAAAACAAGTGGGAAAATCGTTAGTGACGAGTATCGTTAGCACGTTTCGAGATCTCGTCACGTCGAAATTGCGCTGGAGGAGCGCGCGCGTGAGTGCAACTGTCTTGAAACACCTAACGAGAGTCGCGTTAGCCCCTGTACATCGTCCGGATGTGAGAGAAACAACGAGGAGGAGACGACGACGACGATCATGTAACAATGAGAAAGAAGGACAGAGAGACAGAGTGGAAAATCGGACAATTGTAAGATTTCGATACGTATAAATTGTAATATGTAGAAACAGATACATATATACGTACTACTACGACAGCTAGAGCAAGTAGTACAGAATTTATGAGATACAATGCAGTATGCAACGATACACTATATACGTGTTACGTCATCAGGCCCCACAGATAGATAAAAAAAAAAGAAAAAATGATCGTTGGCCTTCCCGATCAATTCCCAATCGAATAACGTTCAAGAATTTATTATTGCTTTCTTCTTCCTTTACGTTCGGTTGATTTCACCGGTTGACAACCAAGTAATAGCGGATTTTAAATAAGAAGGAAAATTCAAAATTTTTATTTGAGAATATAACGTTATAAAGTTAGGTATTGTCCATTTTTGTCGATGACCTTTTGCCATCTTTTTAGGCAGTGTCATAATTCCATATTCGTCAAACTTCTGAGTTTTGCTAGCAAAAAATTGAATTAAAGGAGATTTTACATCATCAGCGAAATTAAAAATTGTACTAGCTAAGGAGTTCTGCATGGAACGAAATGAAAGGAAATCTGAAAGCGCAAGGTCAGAGCTATATAGTGGATGTGACAACACATCCCAACCTAGTTTCAATAATTTCTACAATCTCACGAGTTGTACTATGGTGATCTGAATCGACAATGACCTTGATATGAGTCACATCAACTGGACGTTCAGATTTTCACGCATTTTTGAGTGAAAAATCACCAGAGCGAAATTTGACAAATTGTGTTTCTGCCTTTATAATACAATAAAATCTGTCCGAAATGCGCGTTTTGTACTTCCCTTTTTATATAAAAACGAAAGTAAATAGCTAATCGATATAACTTTTTTACTAATTAAAGATGGGAGTCCAAATAACAAGTGATAATAAACGATATAGCTTAGGTGTTTTGAAAACGTTGACAAAATAAAAGAACGTGATAAAACCATCGCAATCATTTAGTTGCCAACCTAATTAATAACCAGACCTAAGTCGTCTTATCTAACGCGATGCCAAGTGGCCACGAGAATCCCAGTGACGTTCGTAAATGCCTCGACAAACGATCATGTCGCTCTCGTAAAAATTGACGTAACGTTTCCTTCGTTTTTTTCCTTTTTTCTTTTTTTTTCCTTTTTTCTTCGTCATCTGTACCATTCACTTTGAGATGGGCACTGTGCCTAGCACGACCCGCTGGATTATCGGCGACGCATGCGTATTCGCCGGCGTGTTCTCCCCTGACGGCCGGGATCGTCAGGGCCGAGACTCTATCCCCCAACGCGGTGATACGGACTCCGTCTCCTACTTCTAAATGGCGTCCCTCGAACAACCACTTGAGCGAAATCGGCGTGTCCCCCTTCACGACCGCGCAATGGACGATTATCAGATCGCCGGAGTTGGTCTCGTCGAACGAGAAGGGCTGTAGATGCGGGGCGACTGCGGAGAGAAAGACAGAGAGAGAGAGAGAGAGAGAGAGAGAGAGAGAGGGCGGGAGGTAGGGAGAAAGAAGAAAAGAATACGAACGATAGTTAAACGGAGCTCCAAAGACACTCGCACGAAACGGTCGAACGAAGGGGCACGATGCGAGCGTTTCGTCCTCGTTTCTGTTCCTCGAATAAAAAAGCGTGGTTCGTCTTACGTTCTAATTGCGCTACGAGGCAAGACGAATTTTCCGCGATTCGCGCTGTTCTTCCGCCGGAAGGAAGCATCTTCTTCCAATCGACATCGAGTTTAACGAGAAGGAGAAATTTTGCGTGTTGCGAAGCATCGAAGTGCGAGGAAGGAGAGGAAAGAGAGAGAGAGAGAGAGAGAGAGAGAGAGAGAGAGAGAAAGAGCAAAA